>CAJNJA010068386.1:10013-22553 GCA_905231915.1 Symbiodinium necroappetens
AAGAACACGTAAAAGAACACCCGCAAGGGGAGAGCATCATGAACATCAGCCGGGTTTGGGGCCTGCCCTCCCCTCTCCTCTTCATACATGTATGTATGTATGTATGTATGTATGTATGTATGTATGTATGTATGTATGTATGTGTGTGTGTATGTATGTATGTATGTATGTATGTATGTATGTATGTATGTATGTATGTACATAACACAAACACACACACTGCTGGCAGGTTCCCGATATCGCCAGCATGTTCCAGCAGATGACGTTTGCTGACCTCTGGGAAGAAAGCCGCATGACAGAGGTGGTTAGATACTTGCGAGGGAACAAGCATTTGAGGATTCCGGAGGGCTGGCGACCACTACTTCCGACATCATTACCGGAGTGATCTCGATACCACTGCAGGATGATTCCCAGGCTCAGTAGCTGCAAGTGTCAACACTGCCACAGAGACGGGGAGTGAAGGGAGAGAGGGAGAGGGAGAGGGAGAGGGAGAGGCCTTAGCAGGCTTGTGTGGGTCCTTGGGAGGGTTCGTTGGGGTTGTGGGGGCTTCGTGGGTGCTGTTTCTGGCTGCCTTGACAGGCTTCTCTACGCTGTTTGGCAGGGATTGTTCGGGCTTCGTGGGCGCGGGTTCTACCTTTATCAGAGCTCAAGAGTAGTTGTGCGGGGATACTTTTTGGTTCCGGCAGGTATACTTTTTTCCAAGGCCGAAATCCGTACTGAACCCGTACTGAGACGAAAATGGTGAAAACGATGGTGAAAAAAAACCGTACCCGAATCCGTACGGAAAGCGTACGCGTACGGAAAGCGTAGAATGTCAACATTATGGTGAAAAAAAGGCGTACTCAGATTTCACCTTTTACCCGAACTCAACCCGTACTAGCCCGTACAGGCATACTTTTTGGGGCGGGTATACTTTTTTTGGCAGGCTCTGCGGATTTGGCCTTGGAGGCTGTTCCTGGCTTGGCTGGAGGACTGTGCCGGTCTGTATGATCCTCCATTATCACAGCTAAACTCACTCCTTTGAACCTATATATGAGTGTTGTCCAGGAAACAAAAGGTCTGCTATGAGATGCTACAACCGAATGGAGAAGCCAGGCCTGGAACCCATGTACCCTCTAAACCCCAGCCTTCGATCGAGTGGCTGCAGGTTTTGGCTTGGTCGCTGCCTGGGTGGCTCCATACTTTTGGAAGGAGAACCGAGATGCCTTTGGGGTTTGCAGGGTTTATTTATGTGTCTAGCCTAGTGCACCACAGAACTTTCTAACAAGGCCCCATGCAGAGGATGATTAGGAGCACAAGGGTGTAAGGATTTCAGGGTCGATTTATTGTGTATATATAGATATTCGAGAGGCTAAATCGAGGTGAGATTGCATCTAGCAAGCACCTTAGAATGCTTGTTAAAACCCTTGGAATCTCAATCTTTTAATATTAACTACATGAACCCAAAGTAGATCCCTAGAAAGGCCTGCCTGAAACAAGCCCCACTTAGGTGACTAGCTGGGTTCAGGTCGAGCCTTGCCAGTATCTTCACGCATGCATGTAAATACATGCAACAAAAGCCGGAGAAGCCCTGCAAACCCAAACTTTGATGTGTCGATCCCCTCAATGCCCAACCCACCTTGTGTCAGGACTGCAATGCAGTGATCACTGTGACCTGGCAAACCGAACCTCAGCTGGGTGCCGTGTGCTAAAATGTGGCATTCCTCAGCAGCTTGCAAAGCAATCTGCAAATGCCGTTCGTGCCCCCAGCAACACTATCCACGAAACCCCATAAACCCTATATCACAATAAACCCTAGGAAGCCCTAAAACGCCCTCAAGTGCTGAAGCCTATCGTATCGATCGATCTTGGCTGATGTGCAGATGCTGGGCTCAAAGCTTTGGTCCTGCTCCGACCTGGAGCAGGGATATCAGCAGGTCATGACTGAGGATGCAAACATGCACGAGGTGGCAATGCGAAAGCGTGTGCAGGCGATGGTCGTGCAATTAAGATTCATGCTTCAGTTGTTTCAGAACATGTTTCCCCAGCTGAAGATTATATGGTTCGATGATGCTGTCAGGAGCTGCGAGCTCAAATTGCTGCTGCAGATGACCGGGCTCTGGCGAGTGTTTCCCCAGCTGTCTCCCCGCCCACGAAGAGAGTCAAAGGGGAACCCGCATTTTGATGGAAGTGATGCAATCCTATAATTAAACCCAAAGCCCCAAACCCTAAACCCTATAAACCCCATAAGCCCGATAAACCCTACAAGCCCTATAAACCCTAAAAAAAGCCTGACTCTATTCATATATAAACTTAATTAGTTTATACTGGGTTTCTAAACTTTAGTTAGTGTCGATCAGCAATACACTCTGAGGATGGGTCATTGGATGCTGTCAGCAAGAACCTTTCGGAGGCTTTCGATCAGACGCAGCCGACGCTGGTGACGGCATCCCCTGTGCCACCAACACCAGCCTCTCTTCCTGCAACCCCGACGCCTGCTACAATCCCTGGATCAGAGCGACCAAGCCGCCCAAGCAGCCCTACTAGTATGGGATCCCGTGGTCCCTCGAGGCCAATCAAAAAGGAGAAGCCCCGTGAGTCTAGCAGGCCTCCAAGACGTGCAGCAGGATCAGTGTCAGGAGATGAGCCTGTGGCCAGGTTGCAGTGTCATGCATGGGTTTAAGGAAATTAATCTTGTATGGGTCTAGAAGGGTGGTCTCTAGCTGCTCGATCAGGATCCCACGCTAAGCTTGCTCGACAAGCTCGATGGCGAGGATGCAGAGTCTGAAGCGGCACTGCTGCAAAAGGAAGCAGAGGTTCTAGCAAGCAAGCAGGCCGAGATTCGCAAGAAGCTGGCGCAACTGAATATCAATCATGCCCCGGCAACCCCAAAGCAAGCCTCGGAAAACAAAGCCCTGCCAGCCCGGCCAGCCCCGCCATCCCGTGCTTCCAGTCGCCCGCCATCCCGTGCTTCCACTCCCCCGCCATCCCATGCTGCTGGCAGCAGGCCAGCCCCTGCTCCCACGGAGAGTGGGAAGGAGAGTGACTCGAGCTCGGATGGTGATGGTGATGCTGATGATGCTGCTGATTCTAGTGGGGACACCCTGGGTCTTGGTATCGTGAGGGACCCGAAGACTGGAAAGGCTCCTGAGCTGTTTTAGTGCCATAAGTACGAGTATGTTTCGAATGTTGTTGACCCACTGTCTTAGTTTAGCTGGCTTCTGTGCTTCGATCAGGTTTTGTCAGAGGCTGCTATTATGCAGAGGCTTCGTCGGGCGTGTAAGAGGAGGAAGAATGGCAAGGTCCCCGGGGGTGAAGATGCCTACAACTCTTACCAAGACGTGGAGAAGAGGAATGACCTAGCACGTGCTTTGGTGTCTGTCGACTTCAACAAGGATCGACCTCTACAACCCTAAACCCGAAAGCTACTGTAGCTAATTAAGCCGAACTAATCCTATAAAGCCAGCTAGCCAAATGGCAATCCTAGCACAAAACGCAAAGCAGAGTTTTCATAACTTACAACCCCAATTTAAGTCTCAAAGCCCTGAAACCTTGAAACCCGTGAACCCTGAGACCCATAAACCCAATACAAGCCCCCTCCAAAAGCCTGTAAACCCCCATGCAAGCGAATTATAAACCCTATAAACCCCTAAGTGCCCTAAACACCCCAAGCTCCCAAAGCAGCTGCCCTTCCCACCAGAAGAAGTTCGCCGCCCTGGTCATTCGGCAGACGATCATCGAGAAGGAGAAGAGCCTCAAGGTGACGGCAGGCTGGTACACCGAAGCGGCCATGACGGATGAGCTAACCTATGATGAGAAACTTGATGCATTTCGTTTAGACCACAGCCTGACTACATGTGGTACCCAATGTTTTTTCTACCATCGATGGAATACACTCCTGTGGCCTCAGGAAAACGATCAAGAAGATCATCGCCTACTGCATGCAGAACCCGAAGAAGCTGACCAGGTTGCTTGGGTTGATAAGATGTACTCGGCACTAAATCACAAAGGTGTAGAATCCCAGGCCCCGAATCATTGCATGCATGTATCTAAGGCCATACAAGTATGACAAGGATCAACTGCAGTACTGGGTGGAGATTAGTTGGTCTGGAGAATTGAAGAATTCCCACATCGACCGCACCTCTACGGAAACCGCTGAGGAGGCTTGGCTTCTGCACCCGACTAACCAAGAGCCTTTTTTATCCGAACATGGCAACATAAATCGATTGTGCCCATCTCCCTGTATATAGATACCAAACGAACCTATTAATTGCCCTCTAAGCCACCGGCCAAACCCAATATAGCGAATATAGTACTTAAATTATAATCTAATTTATGCTCCCATGATCCCTCTCTCCCTCTCCCTCACCCTCAAAGTTAGCTAGTCCATCGTGTGCAGGCAGAAGGACTGCAGCAAGTGCAAACCCAGTTCGATGACGAGACGCCTGGCGCGGGTCTCGCCGAAGTGGGCAACGAGGCCACCTGGGATGATCCACTGGGATGTATACAATGTAGGGTTATAGAGTTTATAGGGTTTGTAGGGTTTAATTAGGGCTTATAGGGTTTAGGGTTCTGGGGTTTAGGGTTTAGGGTAATCTTTGTGTGGATTACCGCATATCCACTAGAAGGATCGATTCCTTTAGAGAGTCCGGGGCTTTCCCAAACACAAACGGTCTATACAAGGGAACCTGAGGGAGAATTGTTTACAAGGGTGGGTTGTAAGGGTTCGATCTAGCAGAGTTCAAGAATTTATGGGTTTATACTTTAGGGGTGCTTTGAGCCTGCTGCAAACTTCAATCGGGGTCTGCTGTGCATCAACAAAACACGCTCGCGAAAGCCGAGTTATCTACCTTAATTAATTTAAACCGTACACAGCCAGCATGAAGCTTCTAAAGCAATCACATGTATTGGGACAACCACGATTCCTAGCCTCCCTGTAACCCTTGACTAGGTACCACCGCAGTACATTTTTCAATAGTACATTAGTTTGTTTAAGTCTCAGCTGCATCATAGTAAGATCGAACCCGCAATGAAATTATCACCGACAACGGCACATCCGATTGCCCAGGATCCCCGTGTGATGCTCGATCGGTGCTTGGCCGAGGTTTTGGCCAAAGTGTTGCGGCTTCGGGATCTGGCTGATCAAATGCTGAAACCCCGCAATCCCAGTCCGAACATTCTTCATGAGAGGCTAGGACAGGGTTTATAGGATTTATAGGGGTTTTTGAGGGTTTATAAATCGATCGATTTACTTAGGCCAGTCAGGCCCGTTTGAAAGGAACCCTAAACCCTATAAGCGCCAAGCCCCAAACCCTATAAACCCTATCTATATATATATATATACATACATACTTTATGAGCCCTACACGCGGGGATTATCCCGATCTTAGGGTTATAGGGTTTATAATTATATAGGGTTTATATAGGGCTTCTAGGGTTTTGGGTTTAGGGTTTTCGGGGTTTAGGGTTTGCAAGGTTTAGGGTTTAGTGGTTTTTTTGAGGATTTTAAGGCCATTCAGCCTTTTGAAAGGAACCCTAAACCTATAAACGCCAAGCCCCTATAAGCCCTGTACGCGGGGATTATCTCGTCTTAGGCCATTCAGGCCCGTTTGAAAGCAACGATAGCCTATAAACGCCAAGCCCCAAACCTTAATTAATTCCTATAAACTCTATAAGCCAAATTTAAACCCTATACACCCTATATATGATCTATTGGTGGGGGGGGGTGCCCCAATAGTCCATGCCAATCGGCATGAAATGCCATGATGTGCAGCTGGTCGAAGACCCGCTCGAAGTCGGGCTGCATGGTACGAGCATGCCACGGCATGCAGTACCTGGAAGATCTTCAACACGTGAAGCCTCCGGTTGTTGAACCATGTAAGCAGCCCGGCAGTGGTCTCGACGCAGTCTAGCGCGAGCGACGGGGCGGAGAGCCTGATGTTCTCGGTCCAAAGGTGCTTCAAGGTATCATCGCACCGTGCACTTGGTGTTTCCCGTTTGCACGCACAGCTCGCAGCCGTGACTCAATGGACTCCATCCCCCCCTTCCCACCCCGGCGGTGCTACCTACCTAGGATACCTACATACCTATATGTACCTATATACTCCTATATATACCTATACATGCCTAGGGAGTGCAGGGAAAACCCTACTAGCTACTTCATGGGTCGATTTCCCCAGTCCTATATCCTATATAAACCATGGATCGGGTTTAGGTGACGGGTCCATCTTTGTGTCGCCTGCATGGGCTTAGGCTTTATAGGGGTTTGGGATGTTTAGGGTTTTTGGGGGGAGGTTGAGTTTTGCCGATTTTTGCCGAAGGTGATGCTTCAATTGCCAGCCCAAAACACTATAAACCCTAAAACCCTAAACTCTAACTCCTACATAAATCACTAAATCCCGAAACCCTAAACCGGCCCTAAAACTCTGAAGCCTTGGCCCCTGGAGTCCAAAGTTTTGGCCTTTAAAGGGTAATTTGGGTTTAGGGTTTTGGGCTTAGGGTTTTGGGCTTAGGGTTTATAGGGTTTATAGGGTTTTAAATTGGGCTTCGGGTTTAGGGGCTTGGGTTTAAAATGGGCTTATAAACCCCTAAACCCCTATAAACCCTAAACCCCTGAACCCCCAAACTGAAAGCCCTATAAGCCCTATATAAACCCGAACCTAGACCCCAAGCCACAGAGGGATAGATAGACAGATAGCTATGTAGACGGGTGCTTACATAAATTGGGGGCTCAGTGTCGGAGTGCTTAGTACGATTGGCCCTGAGGTGGGCAGGTGAATTGCAGTCACATGCTGCATCTATGGAGCGCCAGTATGACAGCATGAGCTTGATCAAAGCGACTGCCAGCCTACGCATGACCCCGAAGCTTCCTGGCATCTCTCTCTAAATGTCTTTATTCCACCTGTCTAATCGTAATTCATAACGAACGTGGAACCCGCTAACTTCTCACACCCTGAGGCTGAAGACTGAGATTGATATGGCTGTCGAGACATCCTCTGTCTTGTGACTGGGTTGCATGTAGACTTCCTCGTGATCGAAATCGTTTATAGTACTAGCTTCGACCCTAAATATATATATATATATATATATATAAACACCATGGATCGGGTCTAGGTGACGGGTCCATCTTTGTGTCGCCTGCATGGGGTTATAGGCTTTATAGGGGTTTGGGATGTTTAGGGTTTTGGGGGGAGGTTGAGTTTTGGCGATCTTTCCCGAAGGCGATGCTTCAATTGCTAGCCCAAAACACTATAAACCCTAAAACCCTAAACTCTAACTCCTACATAAATCACTAAATCCCGAAACCCTAAACCGGCCCTAAAACTCTGAAGCCTTGGCCCCTGCAGTCCAAAGCTTTAAGGCCTTTAAAGGGTAATTTGGATTTAGGGTTTTGGGCTTAGGGTTTTAAATTGGGCTTAGGGTTTATAGGGTTTATAGGGTTTATAGGGTTTGAAATTGGGCTTAGGGTTTAGGGTTTTGGGTTTGAAATGGGCTTATAAACCCCTAAACCCCTATAAACCCTAAACCCCTGATCCCCCAAATAATTCCTAAACCCCCCACCTGGCAGGGCTGTGCAAGCCGTGTCGCTGGAGAACAAAGTGGTGCCCACGGTCACGGACCTGCACAAGGAGCTGAAAGCCCAAGAGTTGCAAGCCGCAGCAAAAGCCGAATCGAAGCAGAAGCCCAAAAGTAAGCCGGCGAAGGCAAAGGCCAAGAGCAAGAAGAAGTAGGGAGCCGATCGAAGCAGATCTGAGGTCTTGTGGGCCCGGAGCAGTTAACTAGTACATTGCATGCGAGAATCCAAGTGTAGCTCAGAAGCTGTCAAACATGTGCTATGTTGCTCCACTGGCCTGCTTCCGTATGCCGGGTGCTAGCATCTATTGCACTGCTGCACCGAGCTGGATTTTGTGACCATGCAGATTCACTTTTGTTTCGGTGTTGTACTGACAGCACCGGCAACCCAAGCAGTCGACGCGCCGCTTCAAAAGGAACACCCAATGCAGCTTCTGTCTAAGCAGTGGTTGAGTGTGGCGATATATAGATGTTACGGGGCCATACTTAGTTTATTTGTGCATGCCAGGTGAAGCTGGCAGTCTTGGCAAAGAAGCAGCCAGACAATTGGTGCGGGGTGTCATCGCCTCGGTGCTATCCTGCCGCAAATAATGCTGTAACAGCTGCTAGCTCATTTGGATGATCGTGTCGTGCAAGCCATCATGTGCGAAATGCAGCCTCAACCCAGATCGAGCCCTGCAATAACTCAGGAAGACCATGCCTCTAAACACCCAAACGCCCTGCTACCCCAGGTTTTACAAGCTCTCTAAACCCTCTGTACTCCATATAAGCCTTATATACACAACCCAGGCTCGATCACCCACCAAACTAAAGAAGCCCCTGCGATGTACCCCATAAAGCCTTTTTTCAACGGTATCAACCATGCAAACCTGCATAGGGTTTATAGGGGTTTATAGGGTTTATAGGGGTTGGGGTTTTTAAATTGGGTTGTTTAGGGGTTCAGGGTTTAGGGTTTTATAGGGCTTTAGGGGTGCAGCACACATAGAGTGCATAGCCTCAGCCATGGATGAGTGGCTGGAGGAGCTCCTAGTGTTTCCCAATCTCAAACGACAGACACCTGGCTTAATTTGATGTATTGAAGCACAGACCCATGCAAGCCCTGTATAGATGCCGCCCTGCCTCCAGGAAAACCCTCCTTGTAGCCGATGTGCAGAGCGCGAAGAGTAACTTGGCTCAATTTCGGCTTGCAGGTGTGATTATGCCAAGCTGTCGGAAGTGCACTCGGGATCGTTGTGAGGTGCCGAATCTGCTGGGGCTAGATCCTCGATTCATTGGAGATACCACAAGTACATGTGCAATGAGCTTCTCGGTCTACCTGAAACTGCAGAGACTTGGTCCAGAATCTTGGACAATCGGGATGTCATAAAAATTTGCTTGCCAGAACTGAAAGCTGTCGGCATGACACCGGGGAAGATCTTTTCCTATGCTGAAATGATGGTTGAGACAGTGCCTTGCCATCGTATTTGTTGTGGATTGTGGTCGTCATGTGTTTCTGGCCCTGTAGTACCTACCCTATGTAGGCTCTCTTTAATTCTGCTAAGGTTCTGAAGTCTGCAGGGCCCGTGGTTTTCAAAATCGGCTTCACCCATGATCCCGTCCGACGGATGCTGGAGGGCTACTGTCTTGAAGGCTATCATCGTATGCATTTGCTGTGCATGGCAGCAGATAGCATGATGTGCAAGTGCCTGGAAGCCCATTTAATTCGGTTGTACAGAGGGCAACAGGGTTGCCATAATGAGAATCCAGGTGGGGAAGGGCCTAGCCACTTTGGCTCTCCCTACTTCGTGTATCTTGCAATCAAGCATGTGCTCTAATCGTGCGAAAAGTCCTCATCAGTCAATGTGTCCGTACTGCATGCTTGCACAACACAATTCTTTCTATAGATGTCTGAAGTGACCCTCAATGTGAATTGTTGTGCCGAGGCCACCGGGGCTACACTATCTGGCTTCGCGAAAGCTGCAGCTTCAGACCCCCGCCGCTCTGGCGACTACATTTTGGATCAGTTAGCAAAAACTTCCGAAAACAGGGTGGAAGAGACGGGGCATGAGCTGCGACTGAGCTGCATTTGATCGTCGTGGAGCTTTCAGGAGCTCGCAGCTGCACCCAACTAAGGTGATCCTCCCTGGAATCCTATAAACCTGATCCAAACCCGATTAAGCCCGTAAGCCCTCGATTTATACGTCAAACGTCCTATGACAACCCTGTGGACCCGAAGAACCCCAGACTAAGATCCAACAAAAATTCCCGCTGTAAGGTCACATCCTGATCCCAGCCCCATCATATATATAAGCCTCTGTAAGCCCTCGATTCATACGTCAAACCTCCTTTGACAACCCTGTGAACCCGAAGAAACCCGAACTGACATCCAATAAAACAAGCCCGGTCTAAGGTCACATACCCTCCTTTGAATCCTATGAACCTGATCAAAGCCCCATTATCAGCCTGTTTCGATGCATACGTCAAACCTCCTATGACAACCCTGTGAACCCGAAGAAACCCGAACTGAGATCCAATAAAACAAGCCCGGTCTAAGGTCACATACCCTCCTTTGAATCCTATGAACCTGATCAAAGCCCCATTATAAGCCTGTTTAAGCCTCGACCGACACATCAAAGCTCCTAGAAAAACCCAGCAAACCCGAAGAAACCCAAGCTATAGTTAACCTCGAAAGATCCAATCAAAAGCCCAATTTACGCAAGGCTACGCGGGGTTTCGTGGTTTAGGGCTGATCGGGGTTTAGGGGGTTATAGGGCTTATAGGGTTTATAGGGGGTTTAGGGATGATAGGGGTTTTAAGGGTTTATAGGGGTTAACATAGGGGTTTATATAGGGGTTTATATAGGGGTTTAGGGGGTTTAGGGGATTTAGGGGTTTATAAGGGTTTCTATAGGGGTTCAGGGGTTTAGGGTTTACAGGGCTTGAGGGGTCTAGCGGATTAAGACTATATAGGGTATATAGGAGTTTAGGGGTTTAGGGGGTCACCAGATTATTCTATATGTGTCAATTTTTTCTTTGAGTATACGCAGGTTAAACACCGGCCGGGGTGAAAGGGTTATCGAGTGTAGCTGTTCCATAAATCCCAGCATTTGCATCTCAGGTTTAGACAGTTCGGCCTGGCATTGGATGTTCCGATTTCCTATGTGAATGTGGGCTGCGACAAATGGGACCTGCCAATGATTAAGCCCAGTCATTTTTATCAGCACCTTGCAGACCTTGGAAAGCTGAGCATTACGTATGGCCAACAACCACCGAGTGTTCTTCTGGAGTTTTGGAATCGCTTTAAAGAAGTGGAACCAAAGAACCCTGTTCATGCTGCATTTGCCGCTGGTAGCATGGACGCTGCGAAGACCATCCCCATGTATATACATGGGGATGAGGGACGTGGCAGGAAACGATTGCCGGTGATGATTGTGAATACGCACGGAGTGATTGGGGCCGGCTGCCGTGCCTTCGAGGAGTATCACAAGGATGCTCCGACCATGCGGAAAAATGCGATGCCGGTCAACATCAAAGGCCACTCAGCAGAGACCCGATTCTTGTCTTTTGTGCTTTCGAAAAAGGCCTACGGCGAAGATTCAGGATATTTGCTGAAACTGTTTGATGCTTTTGTTGCAGACCTGGAGCTGCTGCAGCGAGAAGGAGTACAGCTCCATGGGGAGACCTGGAGATTTGCTTTTATTGGCGCTGTGGGGGACCTTCAGTTTTTCACGAAGATAGGAGGACTCAGCCGGTCCTACAATCACGTCAGCAAGAAAAGCGGCGAGCAGATGAAAGCTGGCATTTGTCATCTTTGCCAGGCTGGTCTTGCAGGCTGGCCTTTCGAGCGCTTTGAGGATGAACCGGCCTGGCTTCAGTCGGTAGGTACAGAGGACCCGTGGGTCAGCCCACCGGGCATGGTGACGAGGCTTTTTTCAAATCCGGACAACCCTGCCAGTTACTTCAAACCCGATCTGTGGCATTGTCTCCATCTCGGAGCCGGGAAAATATTTTTGTCGTCATCTGTGACAGAATGGCTGCCGCATTTGCCGGGCGACGTGGCCATCCAGTGGGGGCTTTCATTGTGGGGTTTCAATTAAATAGTGGGGTTCTCGACAGCATCTTTTTCTAGAATTTGTTGGTTTTCGTCCGGTTTTCCATAGAATATATAGACCAATGATTGGATTCAGGGCTCTTTTTTTCCACTAATTAGCCCGCAAGGCAACAATGTCCAGGAACGGTTTACATATTTCGATGAGTTTGCACAGGCCTACCTGCAGCAGACTGGCAAAACGCTGTATTGCAAGCGCATCAACGAGGTGACTTTGGGATTCGAGTCTTTTCAGAAATGCCCTCAAGGCGCCTGGCAAAAAGCCGCCGACACAACCGTGTTGCTGGAGATTTTCGAAGCTTTCTGCGATGCTCACACGGCGAAGGCTGCTGGGGAGCCAATTTTGGCTTGGACGCAGACAGCTGTCGCAAACTTGAATGCATGCCTCCGGCTACTTTACAGATGCGGGTTGTGGTTGACACAACAGCAGGCTGCTGAGGCAGCCTGCTGCGGCCTGAACTTTTTAAAGAGTTATGGGCATTTGGTTCATTTGACAATCCTTGCAAATCGCGACAGGTACCCTTTGACGCCCAAACTACATTATATACATCATTTGATGTTGGACATGAGGGTGCAGAGTGCATCTGCAGCATGGACTTTGAACTGTGTTGCCAGCACAGTTCAAATGGACGAGGACTTTGTTGGATGGAATGCAAGGGCATCGAGAAGGGTTGGTGCTCAACATATGTCTTTACGATGCCTACAGCGGTATTTGCTGCAAGCGGCAGAACGCTTAACTCCAGAATATGTGCGGTGGAAGCCCTGAGGAAGCCTCCGAACGTGCAAGGACTTGCAAAAAAGATGGGCCGATGGAGATTCTGCACTTTCGAATCCCAGTACCACAAATAATCATGTAGGTCCATTCCAAAACCCCAAAAGCGAGAAGCCCACAGCAAACCCAAA
>CAJNJA010068397.1:0-22550 GCA_905231915.1 Symbiodinium necroappetens
CTTAGGGTTCAGGGTTCGGTTTAGGGTTTAGGGTTTGGGTTTTAGGGTTTAGGGTTTAGGGTTTAGAGTTTAGAGTTTAGAGTTTAGGGTTTAGGGTTTAGGGTTTAGGGTTCGGTTTGGGGTTTGGGGTTTAGGGTTTAGCAGTGCTTGTATATCTGTTTCATCAGAAGCTTGGCAGCAGCACGGTTGCCACTACCATCAAGTATGATAATACACGTATCTCAGTACTACTACTATCATCCAAAGCCATCGTTATTGAACCTTGGACCCGCAGAGGATAGTATCATGTATCCCCAAAGTTATTCTGAAGAGACCGAAACCATCATACCGCTTGCTGCATGGTCTTCTAGAGAAAAACAGGATCGACGCAGAAGTCGCCGTTGCCTCTGCTATGACCAGTACTTGAGCATTTTGCACTACATCCCCTTTCAACAAACTCGTAAGAAATGTATCTGAGGCACACTGCGTGAATCCTTTTTGAAGCCGCTCGCTCTGCTGAAGCCGTTTGCTGGCCCCAGATTTTCGGTGTAGCTGCGTCCCTGGAGAAGCCCATGGGAGAGATCCCAACGGAAGGCCTTTTCCTCAAGGTGTTCATAGCCTGGATAATTCTTGCTGTGATCTTCTATATCTGGTCGTACGCGCGCGATGGCAAGTTCATTGGTGAAGAGGACGACAAGGAAGAGGAGGAGGAGGATGTCGCAGCTCAGGACGTCGATAAGGTACTAGACCAGATTCTGCAGGAGCTGCAGGCAAAGAAGTCTGACTGATACAATACAAGCTGAGTGCCGTCACATACATGTTCATTTCAATCCATCTTGTCGTGGTGCTTCGACAGTTTGACTTTCTGCTGACTCCAGGCTTCGGGACCTTCGCCCGACACTCATCCACAGCGACAGATAGAGGACATGTTCCACTACGGCCACAGCTGTGGGCCGCATGAATGTGCACCAGGCAGTCCCAGCACTCGGTACAAGCTGCACCTGGTTTGTGAACGGCACCGTGTATCTGCAAGCAGTCCACGTCACTCAAGAGCACACCAAACGCAAGTTCATGCTGCGCCGGTAGCCTCACAGCGCTCTCGGCGCGATGAACAAAGTCTGCGTGCCTTAACGAACCCTGGAAACTGCACCCTGAGTCCTCCGAATCAAATCGCAGTTCTAGTTCGCCACCATCAAACCGTCAACCTCCCAAGTCATAGCCCAAAGCCCATGACATCAAAGCCCCGAGCTCCAGACCCCAGAGGAGGTCGCAGGCTTCGGGTTTCGAGTCGGTTTGGTAACTTTAGGGTTTAGAGTTTATAGGGTTTCTATAGTTGCTATTGCTGTAGTAATGGCTACGGGTCCACAAGTTACCCGAGTGCCTGTAGAGTAATGGCTAAGGGCTCCAAAGGCATCTGAGTGCCTGTACAACAACTGCAGTCAGCCGAACATGACAGACTTATTTCCAGATTTCTTGAGGTACCATGCCTACCCGATCTAAGCCATGGGAGAAATGCTCTAGTTGGAAGTAGAACTTGTCACCATGGTGACTACGGTGGCCTTGCTCATAACCTTGCTGGGACATGTCCATGAATCTCCAAGTAGCTCAAGAGACACAGGGTCCTTTCCCCTTATTGGAGTTTGTTTTCCGTCAGACGGCATGCCATGTTTCACATACCACATAGGGTCTGAACGACGTGTTGTGCTATGTCCTTGCCACGGGGTCCTAAGTGCCTATCTGGGGAATACTTACCCAATCCATGATAGTAATCCCTAAACCCTAAACCGTAAACCCCCAATATAGAAGCCCTATTGTGTGTACTATATAGGCACTTCGGACCCTCGTGGTTGTAGTGTCTATGTGACTATGTGGTTGTGCTCGGAAGGCATTCCCCAGAATCTGAAGCGAGCTCTGCTCTGACAGTCAAGGAGGGTTTAGGGTTTGGGGCGGTTTGGGGTTTTGGATTCTACATAAGTTGCTGCTCAGTTCTTTCATACCCCCAACCCTCGCTAAACTCTCAAACCTCAACTGCTTAGGGCTTAGGGTTTAGAGTTCATTAAACGGCAACTTTTGGGCCCTGAGCCTTGAGGGGTTTATCCTCAGCTGAAGCCAGGAGGGGCGGTCTCCAGCACTGCCCCAGCCCCGCCACCGGCACCAGCGAAAGCACCCAAAGTGACGACAAAGAGGGGCCTAAAGCTGAATGAGGCGCCCGGGGTTTCAGGGTTTTGGGTTTTAGCGCAGGGCTCGGCTTTGCGATGCATTTTCAGCAGGTCGGGCGTCTATTTATTTGTCGAGGAGTTAGAACTTAGAAGGATCTGCTGTTGCGTATTGACTGTGATCGGGTATCGCAGACGGTGCAAGGTATTTGTGGGTTTACTGTTGCTTCAAATCCTCAACCCTAAACAACCTGAAACACCATCTGCATCTTCATGGATTGCTCTTGTTCTTCAAAACCTAAAACGCTAAACCCTAAACCCTAAATAAAGTACAACTCTGAAGACCCATGGAACCTCATCACGGCGGTGGGGCTTTGAGGGTGTATGAGTAATTCTCTCAATTAGGGTCCCGTTGTAGGCCCCCAAATAGTACGGCACCCTTGTAGAGAGGACCCCAAAACAAACCCGAATTTAGAGAGCAACCCATATAGAACCCTTATAGTACCCTTACACAAACCCTCTAACAACAAACCCTAAACCCCTAAAACGGGGCCCGTATGGCTGTGGGAGTTCAGAGCTCTTCGTGGCCAGGGCTGGGGGGGGGGTTCAGGGTGTACCTGGATCCTAAAGAACCTACTTTTTTAGGGTTCGTTGTTATGAATTCAGGTAACTCCTCAAAAAGGTAGGTTATTTGGGGTTAAGGTAGAGTGTAGAGTGTACGGTTTGGAGTTTAGGGTTATAGGGTCAAGTGGGCGGGACCCTCCGGAGGCCGCCACAATCTCGGAAGCTTCTTCGGGGGAGGTCGAAGTCATCAAAGTCGCACTCCTCCCACTAGCTGAACTGGGAGTTTCCGAACATAAGGGGTACCTTATTTTGGGGTCCTTATAATAAGGATTCCACTATTTAGGGTACTATATTAGGGTCCCCTATTTTCGGAACCCCCCAACCCAAGAGCAGTCATCGTTGGGATAACTCATTACTGCCTTTCCTGAAGTCAAGGCTGGATCGTAGCGATTCTCCCTCCAGAGGTTTTGCTTTGGGGAGACGATGCCTTAGAATTTGCTACAGCGACTGGTAAGACAAAGGAGCAGCAGCCCACAAAAGCCCAAAGTCTTACAGCATTATGCATCTTCAGAATGAAACCTAAGCGTTTGTTTGTAGAACTACCTCAGGGTGTTCCCTCTAACGCCGTTTGAGCTATCTTTGGTGGCTTTTCGTTGAGCAGTGTTTTCGGGGTTAGGACCTAGGAATTAGTAACGGTACCCCCCGTAACAGTCTCAACACCATTACAGTGTAAATAGAAAGTATAATTACCCCAAGACTCTATCCCATCATTCAGCCCAAACCCCAAGCCCTAAAAGCCTAAACTCCAAGCCCTAAGCTTTGTATGCCCGAAACCCGAAACCCTAAACTCTAAACCATTTCTTGACCAACAGGTCTTTCGTAACGGCTTCAGACGGTTGGAGCAGACGAAAATGGTGCAAACCAACCATATAGAAACCCTTACGGATGCCTTCAATAGGAGCTCTAAGAGGAACCCTGAACCCCTAAACCCCTAAACCCTAAACCCTACGCCCCTAAACCCTAAACCCCTAAACCCTAAACCCCTGCCCCTTAACTTAATGCCAGACTGTCAGGCTGGCAAAACAAAAGTTCGCCATGCGGTCAAGAAGGCCAGCACAGCTCTTGTCGAAGAGCTCCAAGGGTGGGATGGAGGTAGGTTGGGTTTGGGGTTTAGGAGTTTAGGGTTGTAGGGTTTAGGGATTAGGGATTTGGGGGTTTTGGGGAATCCCAAATAAGAGTCCTCTTATGTGAAGGATCCTACCTGGTACCTCCCTTCATCCCACTTTTCGAGCCAATGGTTGGGGGCTTGCTGTTGGGCCTTACAGGAGGGGGTTTTTCGGGTTTAGGGTCTACTGTCGAGGGTCTTAAAGGTTTGGGGTCGTAGGGTTTAGGGCCTTTCCGTTTGGGGTCTTAGGGTTTAGGGCCTTTGCGTTTAGGGTCTTAGCGTTGAGGCCTTAGCGTCCAGGGTCTTAGGGTTGAGGTTTTAGCGTTTATGGGGCCTTGTAAGGGTATTCGGTTGGGGATGAAAGGAGTTTGTAGGGCTGCAAGGCTTGAGGAAATCCCCCCTCACAATATCAAACTTAGTCTAAGAGTCTACCTCTTGGGGCATAGTTAATCGGTTTAGACACCGGGAACCTCTTAGCAGTGTGAAGAGTTCAGGACACGCAGAACTCCTACACTCCCAAATCAAACCTTGAGGTTTTCAACCCCAGAACCACAAAAGTCATTCACGGTTCAGGGTTTAGGGTTTCACAACAAGCATTACATCCTAGAGTCCTACAATCACTGGCTCCGTGAAATCCCAAACTTCGTAACCCCCCCAGGCGGCCTCAAATCAAACTCCTGCAGTCTTGCAACCTATGCGCCCCAAAGCCCTCGATGTTCTGGGTTTAGGGTTTAGGGCATCCTCAAGCCGGAGGGGCTTAGGGTTTAGAGTTCAGGGGGTTCCAGTTTCAGCTGGATGTTTAGGGCTAGATATAGTATCCATTGTAGTGCCCAGAGAGCCCAATACCTCTTAATTCGGATTTTGCCTTAAATTATAGGGGCCTTAATATTCTGATTTCAGGTCTATTCCTTGATTAAGGGGTATTGGGCTCTCTGGGTGTCTTGCTTGGGTTACCTTATAGGGCCCTGCATATAACATGGGTCAAGCCTAAAGTTCCTAAACCCTAAAAACGAAACCTCCTGATCCTAAAAAAACCCTAAACCCTTTGGGTCAAAAACTGTAGGTTATAAAGGGGGCCTGTATAAATAGAATAGAATAGGGCTTTTGGGCCTATTATACTGTGGGTATAATAAGGAACCCCCACAACCCTTTATGTACTAGTTACCCTAAGACTCCAAGGAGACTCCAAGTATACAATTTTTTTTTTACTTTGGGGTCTAAAGTCTATAAATGGTACCACTTTGGGCCATTTTAGGGTTATTAAAGCACCTACATTCGGACACTTTCAGCAGGCCACGACCTTGGAGGATTTGGCCCTGGCCTTGGCACTGAGGTCTTGCGAGTTTCCCGGAAGTTTACGGCTTCGGGGTTTAAGGTTTGGGGTTCCGGGTTTGGGGGTTTGGGGTTTGGGGGTTTGGGGGTTAAGGGTTTAGGATTGGGGGTTTGCGAGTTTATCGTTGCGGGTGTAGGGTTTGGGGTGTGGGATTTCTTGTTTTGGGGGCCTGGGGTTTAGGCCGGTTTGAGGCTTTCACGGCGCCGTGGAGGGATTGGTGATCTTTTATCAGAGGTTTAAGGTTTAGGGTTCAGGGTTTTAAGGTTTAGGGTTTAGGGTTTAGGGGCTTAAGGTTCAGGGTAGGTTACCACACTGATACTCCAAGAGAAACTCCACTCAGAACCCCGCAAACGCACCCGTGGGGTTAGGGTTTGGGTTTGGGGTCTCGGGATTGTTCCACAGAAGCACCTCAACATTTACAGTTTCATGCCTTGGCGAGCTCTGGCGGCAGGCGTCGCTGCATTGCAGGACCTGAAGGAAGTCACCAGCAAGATGTTCTCAACCCTACCTCCACCAGGAGGCGGACTGTCTGCACATTTTCTGGAACGGCATCAGCCCGGGATGCCTCCCTCCTTCTGCCTCGCAAGGATGCAGGGTGGGCTCTATCCGTTGAAGGGTCTCGCGACAAGTTACGGTCAGAGTGTTAGTTTCGGGGCTTTGGGGCTCATGGCTTTCGAGTTTTAGGGCTTCTGGGGGTCCAATGTGGCTCCTACTTGGATGGTCGGGGGAGTTAGTAAGTGGGAAATAAGTAGACTTGTAAGTACCCCAAAAAGGGCCCTAATTGGGGTTATGATACTAATAAGTCTACAAAATAACTACTTACCAAGTCCCCCGACCCTCCAAGTAAGCCCTACGCCCGAAACTGCAATCAAAGAAAGACGGAGCGGTTGACAGCATGCGGGGCTTTCGGGAGGGGCAAAGGGGGTCGGGGATCGAGACCCTTGGGTTTACCTGGACCCTAAAGAACCTACCTTTTTGAGGGTTCCTTGTTATGAAGTCTTTAAAAGGAAAGTCCTTAAACAGGTGGGTTATTTGGGGTTCAGGTAGGGTTTAGGGCTTCGGCTCTGCTACGGGTGGAAGCCGGTGTTTCGAGTAGATTGCATAGGACGATGATGTCCAAGGGTGTCAGGGCCAGGTTATCACTGGGGCCCTGAAGCCACCCTACGTAAACCCTAAGCCCAAAAAAGCACATCATGCAGCACCACATTGCCCGGCAAAGCCCAATCCTCGGAATATTGCCAGGGAAACCCGATTCAAAGGGCTGCTTCATGATTCCCCTAAACCGGCCCCCGAACCTCTCAAGGGTTCCTCGTCCTGAATCACATGAGGTAGAGATTGTCTGAGGGTTTTGGTCAGTGTAGACAGGACTGCTTAGGAATATTGGTGAGTCGATGTTTGGAAATAGTAGCATCCATCTGTTGTATCCTTCAAGGATCTGTGACCACAGGACGCCTTTGCTGGATTTAAGAGAGACACCTGGTTCAGCCGTAGGGATTGAAGGCGTAGGGTTCAGTGCCTAGATTTCGGGTGGATAGGCTTTGAGGTTAGGATACGGTCTTCTTCTTGACTCCCCTGTTTAAGCTTTTCTCTGGCTCTGATGCTTCTGCAGTCGAAAAGCCTCAAAGTATGTGTCTTTTGAGCCTTTGGGTGGGGGTGCAGGGTTTGGGTGTTTGGGGGGGTCCACCTCGGCTAAGGTTTACCTGTAACTCTCTTTACCTACATTTTAGCAGCCATGACCCCTTAATTAGTAGGTAGAACCCATAAAACCGTAGGTAATTAGAGTCCCAGGTAGAGCCTAGGATGTCGGGTGCGGGGTTGGAGCGCCAAGGGCGAGATCGACAAAGCCCTGGACTCGGGAAGGACCTGCCATGCCCTCTTGCGGTTTAGGGTTTAAGGGTTGTAGGTTTTAGGGTTTAGGGTTTCAGTGGTTTAAGTTTAAGGGTTTAGGGCTTTAGGGTTTAGGATGTAGCAACTATAGGCTGCCCAAAGCCCTAAACCCCAGAGCCCTACACCCTAGACGCCTACACCCTAAACCCCTAAACCCCTAAACCCCTAAAACCTGAAACCCGAAACCCCTAAACCCCGAAACCCCTAAACCCTCAGACCCTAAAGTTTAATGTGCAGGGCTGAGGAGTCGAGGAGCAGCACATTGGAGCGGCGCATGCGGGTTTAGTTTCAGAGGCCCTAGGGTCCAGGGAGCTGCCCTTTTTTTAAAAAATTAAAGACAGACTTATGGGTAGGTCGTATGGTTCAGGATGCAGGGTCTAGGTAGAGTCTAGGATTTAAGGATTTAGTGTTTAGGAGTTTAGGGATTAGGGTCCAGGAGTTTAGGGTTTAGGAGTTTAGGGATCAGGGTCTAGGGTTTAGGAGTTTAGGGATTAGGGTCTAGGAGTTTAGGGATTAGGGTTTAGGAGTTTAGGGATTGCATGGAGGATACTATGAGCAAACTCAAGCCGTGCTGGGAGCATTCCGTGGTCTTTGAGGAGAGACCTACACAGGCTGCATGGAGATGCCAAGGTACCTCCACCTGCAAAGCCGTGTTTGAGTTGCAAAAGCCCTAGTTGCAGATTCCTGGGCCGAGACCCATAAAGCCTTATCGGCCTTATCGTGTGTTTAGGGTTCAGGGCCTACAGAAACTTTTTGGATTCCTTACGGAACCCTAACCCTAAACCCCTTAACCCTGAGCCTTAATCCTGACCTTAAACCCCTAAACCCTAAACCCTAAACCCTAAACCCTAAACCCTAAACCGAAACCCTAAACCCTAAAACCTAAACCCTAAACCCTAAACCCTGAACCCTGAACCCAGTTTCTCGGAAGGATCTCGGACGAGCTCGCTACGCGCCTGGAGCTCATCTCCAGTGATTTCGAGTCAGCGAGGCGCCCACCCCTTATCATAATCATTGTCATCAACCCTTAGGGGCTTCAGGGGTTGAGGGCTTCAGGGTTTAGGGGTTTAGGGGTTGAGGGGTTTGGGGTTTATAGGGTTTAGGACTTTAGGGTTTCGGAGTTTAGGGTTTAGGGGTTTAGGGTTTATTATCATTTTTATTATGATTATCAGTAATGGTGGCATCATCACCAGCCATTATTGCTACTAGTATCAGCGCTTGTATTGGATCAGTATCATTTGCATTAGTAGTAGCAGTTGTCGTAGTAGGAGCAGCGGCAGAAATACGTCAAGCTTATGGTCGTTGTTCTTGTTCTTACTTTTCGGCTCAGGGGTGTTGTTGCAGGCTTGGGGGCTGTAAGGTGTTAATTGGGCTTTGGAGCCAAGTCTTTAGTGCTTTGGGCTAAACCCTAAACCCTAACACCTAAACCCCTAAACCCCTGAACCCTAAACCCTAAACCCCCATACCCTGAACCCCCAAACCCCAAGACCCTACCACCCCCATTAAAAACCAACTAGTAGTAAAAAGAGTACCCTTATTATTGAGGGGCTACTCGGGTTTGGGGTTTAGGGCTTCCTTTTAGGGGTTCCTGTAAAGGGTTCTGTAAGGGTTTGCGGTGTCAGTGACAGGAGTCTGGTTGAATGTTGATGTTTGGGACTTCGTTCGGATCTGAGGGGTTTGAGTAGGGATTCTTGGAAGCCTTAAACCCCGGGGCCCTAATCCCCAGGCCCCAATCCTCAAACCCAAATCTTCAACCCCTAAACTGTGGCTAAGCCTTGTGATGGCATTTGCCATAAACCCTAAACCCTAAACCCTAAACTTTTTCTATGGCATTCATTTTCTATGGCCTTCAACAACTTCCATAGTCTGGGTCCTCAAGCCTTAGGCCTGTGGTAAGCAGGGCTATAAGCTATGGCCGTAAATCGTAAAAGCCTAGGCCCCATGCAGATGCCAAAGCTCCTACTTGTAACCTTCACCCTGAAGGGTTCTGCTGAGATTTTACAGGGTTTTGCAATGTTCATTTAGTCCGGTAGGCCGGTACCCTCAAATCCCAGAGCCCTAAACGGATGCAACCATGGCGTTGTAGTCTATCTTACTCGTTCTTCCAAGAATGATGACGGCTCCTTTTGTGCGTACGTGCTTGACACTTCGGGCTTTGCGGGTGAAAGCCGCCCGCGGTGGGTTGACAACGCTCACAGAGATGTAACCACTGTGGTGGGTGTCATTGCCTTATCCATCTCCTGCTGCACTGGAATGGGCTCCACTTTCGGTTGGGAGCCTGGTGGTGTATCCACCGTCTCTGGTTGTTACGACTCTCAAGTCATACCACCGACACATTTAGTTCCTTATAACCTTCATGAAGATACTTGTACCCATGCCTATAGCCCATGTCCCTCCGCCCCACTAGAGCGACGAGACTTGGGACCTATGAGGCGTTCTTGAATTATGGGCCAAACTTAACAAGGGCATCCGTATATGGAGGATCCGAATAGTTATAGGTCTTACGCTTAGAGGTCCTGGATTTTCTGACGCACACTTATGCCAGGCCTTAACAAGGGCATCCGTATATGGAGGATCCGAATAGTTATAGGTCTTACGCTTAGAGGTCCTGGATTTTCTGACGCACACTTATGCCAGGCTTAAAACCTACACCCAAGACGCTACACACTGCACAATCACCAGGAGCGGAAAGATTCGCAGGCCGCTCTGCAAGACTCCAACGCTTGAACTTCGACCCCCTAGCCCCAGAGCCTGAAACGCCGAACTTCGATACCTGTCAGGAGTGATGCAGACACTCTGACTCGGAGTCCCCTCTCCCTCTATGGGAAGTACCATATGGTTGATGATATAAATCCTCCATTACCCATAATAAGGAACATACCGCCATAATTCCCATAGTTTAGGGTCCTTAAGGTAGTGGAGGATTTATATCGTCAACAGTAGGATCCCAGTTTTGAAGGCCCCTACGGAAAACGGGTTTGGCTCAGGGACCTATATGACAATTAGCACACTACGTGGGCTTATGGCTGAGGGCTGAGAAACTTGTAAACTTGTAAGCCCTGCCTCTTTGTCAGGACTCCGGCGGCAATGCCCCTGGGTGCGTGAGATGCCTGGTTATGGGGGGGTGGGGTTTGCTGGCCTCAAACCCCAAATCCCGGAAACCTCAAAATCACTGAGGTGTGAAACTAGCTGTGGTCGTTTTGGGGGGATTCTCTGGACATGGCGTTGATCATGGATGTTGAGGTGGTATGGTATGGACTTGCAAGACAGGTCTTCCGCTCCTGAAATCACCCAACCCTCAACCACATGGGTTCTGAAGGCTGCCTACTGTGAACCCCAGAGTCGGCTGTTTGCTAGAATCCTAAGATAACCCGCGGTTTAGGGCTTTCAAAGCTTGAAATTCTTTAACAAGCCAAAACCCTTCAAACCCCCGAAATCTAAAGCCGAAGCCCTTAACCCTGTCATGGGTTTAGGAGGATTAGTGCTAGGATCCCTTCTGCATTACCTTAAAGGCATGAGGACACTACTCTGCCAACTTGCCAACTTTCTGGCTTCAGCTTCTGCTGCAGTCTGGAGGCAAGTGCTGACACCTGGCGGCCTCATGAAAGTGCGCAGCTTTATCGAGCAGGCGAAGATCTTTTGTAACGGGGTTGCCGGTTAAGGGTTTAGGGTGTTCCCTGGTTATATAGTAAACACCAAAATGTTGGAAACCGGCTTAAGGACAATTGGTGCTGGGACTCCTTCTACACTACTCTTTAGGATTGAGGCTGTTGGGTTTCCAACTTTTGGGCTTCTACTGTAGGCCTTAGTCAGGCTTTGGGACTCCGGGTTTGGTGTTTTCGTGTTTCGTGTGCATTGGGGTTTTCTGAGTTTTAACTCTGGATCCGCTTTGGTAAAGGTCTTGCTGTATGCAGTTGGTTTAGAGTTTAGTGTGCATTAGGGTTTAGGGTTTAGGGGCTTAGGGGCTTAGGGGTTTAGGGGTTTAGGGTTTAGTTTTCCTTTCTGGGTGGGTCTTGCAGACCTCCAGCCTTACCCAAAGGGGTATTTCCCACACCTGCACAAAGCACGCTTTGAACTCCAAGGCACCAAGACCGAATTGAAATTCCCACCCTGGTCCAGATGCAGAGCCCTGTCAAGATGACTATTTTTGTTATCACTGTTATTCTTATTTTTATTATCATTATGGTTACTATTATTAATATTATTAATCATGGAAGCAAAAGCCTAGCCCCACACTCAAGACTGTTCAATCCTGATTTTCACCCTCAGCACAGCCCTGAACACGTCACACATTGTGGTGGTGTGGTAAGGCAAGATCTCGCCGAGGCTGAAACACTCACAGATCTAGATATGAAGCCCTAACATTAAAACCCTCAAACCCTGCATCCGCAATGCGTTCGATAACCCGAGGGAGCCCGCTCCCTAAAGTCTGAAGCCTGCGCTTATGCACGGAACGAGCTGCGTCTTGTCGGTTATGAACGGTCAGAGACAAGAATGAAAAGGAGCGATCTGTTTCTTTGTGATCTTGGACACCCAAGACATGACTAAGCAGTACAGTCCACTCCTCGCCCTCCAGTGTCCCGAAACCCTGAGGCCCTAAACCCTAAACCCTAAACCCTAAAACCTAAAACCTAAACCCTAAACCCTAAAGCCAACCCAAGCCCTCAAGCCCAGAGCTCCCTCACCCGGTAGTGGCTTTAGGGTCTGGGGTCCTCTCCTGAAAGCCCGAGACAGCCGTCTACCCATAGGCCCCTTTTTGGATTCTAAATATAAACCCATAAAAAGGAACTACTGAGTGGCCTATGGGTAGTCATTGAGGTGGGAAGCCCCTCATGTTGCTGTTTCTCGCAAGTTTCCGACATACTTCTACTAGAGTAGATCCCAACGGCCCGGCCTGACTATCATATTAGGGTTTAGGGTTTAGGGTTCATAAACCCTTAGCCGTTTAACCCCCCAAACCCCCCAGCTCCAAACCCTAAAACCTAAAACTCTAAACCCCTAAACCCCACCTAAACCCCTAAACCCTAAACAAAAAGCACCTAAACCCCAAGTTCCTAAACCCCTAAACCCAAGCCCTAGACAGGCGACGGACTTGGACCGGCTAGCTGAGGTGGACAAAGTGCCGGACCCGGTCTTGTTCAGCCTTCTGCACTCTCCCCAGAGAGCTAGAGTTTAGGGTTTTGGGTTTAGGAAGCCCAATACATTCTCCTAGGTTTCCCAGTAGGACCCTTTTTGCCCTTTCTCTTTTGGGGCTCCTGATTAAACCCCAATAGTGGGGAAAAAGGGCACGCTTATTTCCAAGGGGCTACTGGGAAACCTAGTCTCTCTCTCGGACGTTTATGCATGCTTGGAATAGGTGAGTGTAACTCCAAGGACTGGTAAGCAGACAGTGTTGTTCAATGGCTTCCTGGATTTCCGAGAGTGGTTCAGGGGTTTAGGGTTTAGGAGTTTGGGGGTTTAGGGTTCAGGAGTTTGGGGGTTTAGTGTTTAGGGGTTTAGGGGTTTAGGTGCTCCATATGCCAACCTCCAAGCCCATGTACGCTGCAGCGCTGCTAGGCCCCTCCCCCCACCCCCCACCACCCGAAATGCAAGGTCCATGAGCCGGAAGCCTTAGGGGGCATGTGCTGAGAGGACGGGGGGAGGGGAGGGGTGCTAAATACCCTAAACTCCAAAGCCGGACTGGTTTCTGATTCGAACTTCGGAAAAAGCAAGAAACAAACATGGCGACCACAGAAGCACCTTTGCGCAAGGCGCTCAATGCTGGAGATGTCTTCCGCCTGCGAATCATGCTCAACCTTCAACCGCAGGCAAGTCCTAGGTTGGTTTCTGGTTCAGGAGAGTAGGTTTGAGGGGGGATTATGTCAGCTGCCATGTTGGGTGGGGTATGGCTTAGGTCTAGTGTGCGGGTACAGGGCGCCCTACGTTTTAGCACCTCTGCTTCCAGGCTCTGGGGATGGGGCGGGACCTTCGGGTCTCGACCGGGTCCAAATAAGAAGGCCGCTTGGTTGTTGCGACTTAAGCCGCAAGCATCAAGCCTTACCCCGGGCTGGTTTAGGGCTTAAGGGTTTAAGGGTTTAGGGATTAGGGTTTAGGGTTTGCAGCTTGTTAATCTTCGAAGACTTCTTAAGCAAGCCGCAACTGCTGAAGTACTGGTAGCAGCAGTAGCAGAATCGCTGCCGCCGCGACGGAGGTCCTCCTCTCTTTACGACTACCATTACACCACTTACTACTACTACTACTACTACTACGACTACTACTACTACTACTACGACTACTACGACTACTACTACTACCACCACAACCACTACCACTACCACCACCACCACCACCACCGCCACCGCCACCGCCACCGCCACCGCCATCGCCATCGCCACCCCCACCCCCACCACCACCACCACCACCACCACCACTACTAAGCCAAGAAAATGACATTGTAGCTGGAACAGGACATCCGTGAGCCCGGCGAAGAGCCCGAGGAGGTGGAGGAGGACCGAGCCGTCTTATTAATCATTAGGATTTACGGCTCAGGGTCTAAAGTTTGGGGTTTACGGTTTAGGGTTTTGAGGTAGAATATGGCACAGTTGTAATACGGGACTCAAGGGGAACAAATTGGTAATTATTCAGGCTTCCATGTTAGAGCCGAGTGAACATCAAGCCTTCGGGGGATCTTTGGCGTTTCGGCTTTAGTGTCTTCAATTTGGAGTTCATGTCTGGGTTTCCCAGACCTTCCCAAATCCTTTAATTATAGGGTTATATACCCGAAGTTATAGTTTATAGTAGGGACCCGTAATATGTCCATTCCTTGATTAAGCAATTTTGGAAGGTCCGGGAATTTGGGATGAGGGTCTGGGCATTCGGGCTAAGGGCTACGAACCCTCAGCCTGAAACCCTGCCCTCATTTTCTAAAACGCCGCACTAAAAGCTTCGTTTTTTCCTGAACCACGGAACCTTGCACCGGAAACCCAAGCTCTAAATTCAAACGCCGAAACCAAAGGGATCCTGAAACCTCTCAACCTTGCAAGCTGTAGATGCTTAAAGAGCTACCAATGTCGTTGCTAACGGGTTCCTTCTTATAGTTTTACTATAAAGGATGCCAAAACCCAATTCTAAGTATTAAGAGCCCTTCTTTCTTGGGCCTTAAGGACCTTATTTACAAACAATTTCCAAAGGCTTTAAAAGGTCCGACATAGATATGTGAGAGATGTTGGGGCCGCTGAAATGGACTCCCAGGACTACGACCCCTTTGCCACCTTGCCATCAGCGGAAGCTTCGGTGTTCTGCCCAGCTTTCACGCCGGCCTTGGAAGGGCTCATAATGACTCATAGGGTTTAAGTTGTAGATATTTGTAGGTTTCTCTTTTTTCTAGAATGAGGTCGTGGTTGTTGATATGTTTCAAAAAACTTATGTAGAGCGAACTGCCGTGCATAGAGAAATAGATGTAAACCATGAGAGAATGTTTGCGATCTAATCGCTGCGCACCAGCAGCTGTGGCTGCACAGTTCCCGGCATGAGTAAATCCTGGTAACCGTAGTCTGATTACTACGGCCCCGATATTTAACCAGCTTAAGCTTCTGAAACCCGGATGAAATTCCAACGGTTTGACGCCGGTTCTTTTTGTCTAACTCTGGACCCATCGGTGCCTCTCAATTTTCTCTGGCTTCGGTGTCGGCTAATGTCTACAATGGGGGATTGGATAGAATTTATGGAGTGGGCGGGCATCCTTTGACAACTTGAGGATAATTGAAGAAGTTTACGTACTTGTAGAGCTTAAATTTAGGGGTCGGGGTTTAAAACTGTAGGTTTGCTTGTGACGGCTCTTAAACTGTTTTGAAGCCTTAGTTATCGGAGTAGGGTTGCGGGGTAGAATGTGCAGTATGAATATTTCGTTTTTTGATATTATTGAAATTTTAGCTTGAAATTTATGGAATTCTCCTTTCAGATTTCGAGCTAGTTTCGATCAAACAATAATAAGAAGAGATTTGAGGGATGCTCGATTATCTATGTTGTGAAGATTATTTCAAAAGCAAACAGAATGCCAACATATTTTCTTGCTATATTTCAAGATTTCTACGGACTCAGCATCTTTGGAAAGTTAAGCAGTGAGGCTTGGAGCTGCATTAGTGCTTGATCAGAGTAGATGCCAGTGGAGCAATGTCGCGAAACATGGCGGGCGTACGTTTACTGTGTTGGCAAGAAAGTCAATGGTCCAAGGCGAGAATGCTCAGACAAGGCAAACAAGGACGTGATCCTTTTGGAGCAGGCCAGCAAGGAAAGTCTTTTGACTCTGCAGAGGCAGGCGCGAGCCCTGGCAGAAGTAGCCGGTTCCAAAAAGAAGACAGTGACCGGGCAGAAATTATATGCGACTCTCGTGGCTTGCTTTTCTTTGTGGTTGAAACAAGGGCATTGCCGAAGTTTCAGTCACGTCACGCCTCGTTGTCGGGCTTTAGCGACGCAGGCACGCCGGTTAAAGAAGGTACCTAGCCTTGTCAAGGGCTGCTAGAACCTGCGGCGCATGCATCGGATCTCGCACAACGCCGAGCAGCTTTTTTATTTGGGGTAGAATTGGGTGCCGATGTGCCCAGTCATTGACCAGTTGAGATATTTGTGCTCACCAAGAACTGGCTCCCAAGCTAAGTCGTCCTGTTGCGTGGTGACGGTTCAAACAACCCTTGGAAGCAGAGCCAGGATCAAACTTTGAAACTTTGATTCCTGAAGTATCTTCTGTTCTGTTCCGTGCTCCCCAAACCCCGAAACCCCGAATCAAAGCTTATATCCGGGGTCTCTGATTCCCCAGCCGTTTGATAGAGGCTTCCCATCAAATAGTTTTCGAGCAAACCGCGTAGCGCTGCTGGCTCTCGTTCTGCTGCCCCCGCCGGTCTCGGGATGGGAGGCCGAGTCTCGGCGAGCTTGGAGCTGCAGGAGTGTAGGCAGTATAGGCTTTGGTGCTGGCTGAACGTGCGCAGTGGAGGAAGGGTTAAAGCTAGGTTCAGGCGGCAGAGTTTCTTGGAGGTACGGACTTGGAAGCGGGCTGGCAGACTTAAAGTATGAGGTATGTTTGCCGAAATCGAAGATTTGAAGTCCTAAACTTTGCTTTCCAAACCTGAAGCCAGCGTCGTCGTTGCACTGTTGCACTGAGTGGGCCAGAAGACCATATAAGTGCTGGAGAAAAGCCGAGCTCCCAGAATGGCAGCTGATGAGGGCTGGGACTCAAAAGTCTCACACCTGTCTTGCCCACCCAGAGTCTCTCCCAATCGGGGCAACTACGCACTACGTCAACACCCAACCCTGAGGGTCCTGGTGAACTTCCCGCAAGGTAAGCTCTAAAGTCAACGCCTTTCAACCTTCAATCCTCAAAGCAAGACCCCTACCCGAACCCTGCACCCTGGAACTGGACTTATTTGTCGAGCAGTTCCCGCACCTCTGGGAAAGCTGGGAAAGGCCGGACTTGTGATTATAGCAGTCATACATACGTAGACGTAGACCCTTGGGTTTGGGTGGTATCCTTGTTGACAAATGTAGATTGTTTAGCTGAATGCTGAGATGTTCCGTCTTTGAGTTCAGACCACAGGGACCAAGGGCTTGGGTCGGGCTACAATTCATGAATTGGGGGTTTAGGGCTTTACGGTCCAGGGTGGAGCAGAGTCCTGTCTTGATGCAGGTCCTACTGTATTGTAGAGAGGCAAGCTGAAAGTCAACAAAATGGCTGACCGCTGCACGTGGTAAGAAGCCTTTTTTGGCGTAAGCCATCAATCAAACAGCAGCTTTAAACAGGCTGCTCCGAAGTCACAAGTAAGAAACCATTGCAAACAAGAGCACATTACACCGAATCGCATTCACCAAAGAAGGGTGCCCGCCCGGTGCTGGCACAGAATTTCTAGATTGACCAACTCGCACGCACGGAACCGCGGAAGACATTGGATCAGAACTGTGCTGCCTGCAAGCGGCTCTGGTCGCGGGAAAAGCTGTGGCTTTTGTCACAGTTGCCGTGCGTTGGACCTTTCACAGGCTGGCTGGGAAGGAAAGGTTTGGGCACATTCTGGGCTCGCTAGTGCAATTCCCGTAGCTTGCCTCCCTGAGTCAGGTGTGACAATGTCCAACACCTTGCTGGTGCTAAGCGGGGAGCGGAACGCGGCCGGTGTCATCGGCCCGGGCTGCGAGGCGGCAGGGCGAAAAGAGCAGACTGATGCAGCACGAGCCCCGTGAATGTCTGGTGCAACAGTAGTGTCCTGGGACGTGTATGCATATTATATATATATACGTACATACATACGTGTGTGTGTGATATGAGTATGTATATGTAAATGTATATGAAAAAGTATAATTTAGATGCAGCTGTATGTGTAGTGGCAGATCGGGGGAAAGTTCTTGCTTAGATACTGTCGCCAGGAACTGGTCAAGAACAAGCCCCAGGTACAGATAGAACAAGGTTGGAACATGCTGAGATCGCTGCAACAGTGCAGGTAATACTAGAGCGGATTGAAGTCCCTGCTTCGAGCGTGGCACAGCGGGTTGTCAGGCAGGACTCCGCCGTTTGCTCGGCATGGACACCGCAAAGCTGCCCCGCGGCTCGGCCAAATAATCGGGGTCAGATTTGGCGGCATCGGTTTGTAGATTTTCATCCAATCACGGTAGAGTGTGACATTTATGTCCCCGGGACATGTTCAGGACCACAAATTCTCGTAGAGGGTTTAGTAGATTTCGTTAATTAGGAAAGTAGCATGAGCGGCTACCTGTTTCTTACCCCTGAATGCCAAAGAAACTTGGACACAACTTGCGTTCGACCCGTGATAAAGCTTGAAGGTACCGCTCTCATCGTTTCCCACTCAAAACTAAGATGCTGCAAGATTCCGGGCTCGGGGGTCGGAGCTGTGCATGCATGCTGCGGAACGCGCTCCAGGCCTTGCAAGAGAGTGTTGGAGGGTCTTTGGAAGACCTCCAAAACTCTCCTTGCGAATGGGCGTAACCAAAAGTCCACCCAGCGGGAAGTATTGTCCGACGGGTGGCGGGCATGCGCACTGGAAAGGTGCGAATCCAGCCGTGGGTCACGCGAGCTCGAAACATCCGTCTGGTCTGTTAATTTTGGAGCAAAAACAATCAAGCCTGCTGCTTTGTGAAAGGCACGAACGACGTGCACAAAAATGTTGGTAATAGTACATATTACCCATAAAGAGATAATATAGAAACGAATTTTTACATTGAAGAATTTGTTACAATCTTAGCCCTATACCTATGAAAAAGATGACCTGAGAGAGAGAGAGAGAGAGAGAGAGAGAGAGATAGAGAGAAGAAAATGCTAAAAAAATGTCGAAACTCTTTCGCCACTCGCGGAAATATAAAAAATCATATTGAAGGAAAAATTCAATTGGAAAATTACATTATATTTCAATTTCTCATAGAATTCAGAATATGAATAAAGAGTATACAATTGAACATATTCATATATCTCATTCTTCGTCATCATATGAAGCATTATATCAAACATCTATCGGAGATTCTTATATGAGCCTATCTATAATGTGTTGATATTGAGTAAATATTGCGAATATTTCATACATTTAGTTCTTAAAAATAATCATTTTTGACTAGATGAGAATAAACAGAAGCACTAGATTTGTCAAGGCGCGAGTGACCTGTGCGCGTAAAAGAATTAACTATGCATGAGACAGAGAAGAGCCGTTGTCCAAATAAATATCAGAAACGACACGATTCATGCTGTCCGAGATCCCCTTATATGTATTATAGCCCGCCACCACCCACCGATTCGAGGAGAACTCAGAAAGACGAATAGAAAAGAGAGACGAAGAAGAAATACGCGGCAATAAAATTTTGAAGGAGACGACGAGAAATCTAATGAATTTATCATTAGAAAACACATAATATATAGATTGTGTGTATATATATATATGTATAAAATTAAACCGCATGGGATATATTGACACTGTTTAAAACATAATCGTATATAAGTAAACTACTTGTAAAATTGATAGAATAATATATGATTTGTTTTGATCACAAAAATATGTCGAATTTTTATTTAACTTTTTATTTTGGCCGCTTATTTCTGATTCCGAACTCGTTCTCCGCCTTAATTTCTCCGCCATTCGAATTACTCCAATCACCCCATCTGGCCCCCGGACTACGCAAGCCTTAACCACCCCCGCCAAATAGGACTAAATATTCTGGCGCTTACGGAAAAGATAGAAGAACCGTTTATTTGATTGCAAGTTTTGTTAATCGATTCTGAATTCTGAACATGCTAAATCTTGCACCAAAATATTCATTTAAATTTTTGTAATATTCAGTTATGACAAAATAAACAGAATATAGAATTTGGATCAAAAATAATTCAACGATTGTTCACAAACTAAGACTCGTTTAGAAGACCGAGATATCAAAATTATTATCTTAAATTTAGAAAAGCCAAAAATGTCGCCAAAAAGGCTCAATACTTTTTGACTCATAAAAACTAATAAAACTCCACTAGAAATAATGCACTGTCGTCTTCAATATTCTGACCTAGGCCTATTTCATCAATAATTCCGATATATTATACTGAATGACGAATGATGTGCGAGATAAATATGGAAAGAGCGCATAAATTGAAATAAATGGCAAGAATCTTTCTATATAGCCGGGTTGGATCAGAGCAGTGAAAAAATTGAACATTTATCTCGGAATAGAATCATATATAAAGATGAAATGAAAGAAATAGCCTGTTTAAAATGAGTTAAAGGGATAATTCCATGTTTCATTTTTCGGGATTTTGATCTTGATATTATGCGAAATCAGTTCTTTCGTGAAATGATATATTTATATGAATATTCTATTTTTGTTATTGCATATTTTCTTTTGATGCATAAAATCATCAAATTTCGTTCTTTTATATGGTGGGGAATAGAAACTAGAGTTAGAATCAAGTAAGCAAGGGACATTTTTACTGAAAGCCAGATCTCTGTAGAGCCTGATACGAAATTTGCATTTCGCTTATAACTTAGAATATATCGATCTTTGCATTTATATGTATTTTTCATGTAACGAATATATGAAAAAGGATCGAAATTTTGATTTGCAATTCGTTTCACGAATAAGCAATATCAACGAAAACATCAATATAGTTAAAAAAACTCAATATACATGTGGCGACTATAAGGGAAGACTCTTCCCAATTATTCCAACCCCGATGTTATGCTGTAGGGTTGGCGTCCGGGTTTCTCATGGTGAATTCTTGAGTTGTTCCTGAATGAGAGTTTCCGAGGACATAGGCGCGACATTTGGGGGTCTTTGCGGCTCCACGATGTAGTGTTCGCAGCAGCTTCAGGACTGGCCCTAAACTTTAAACTCTGAACCCTAAACGCTAAACCCTAAATCCTTAAACCCCAAATCCTAAGCCCTAAACCCTGAACCCTAAACCTAAGCCCTAAGCCCTAAACCCTGCACTCTAAACCGTAAAGCCCTGAATCCCCCAAGGTTGCAGCAGCCATTGAGCCCCCGACTCTCAAGATCGAGCGAAGCGAAACCCAGATTCATTTGACAACCTGGGCTTAGTCTTTAGGGTGTAGGCTTTAGTGTATAGGGTTTGGGCTTTAGGCTTTAGGGTTTAGGGACTTGAGTGCCTGGCAATAGCATTACCTTCCAGAATTTAGCGCCTACATACCTTTTCTGGTTCACGCAGAACCCTGTTCTGACCACCAATGCCCTATACAACTATCCCAAACTCCTGCCATCGTGGAGCCCAGTGATCCCAACTGCTCTCTACCCAAAATACCCCACCCCGGGCCCGACACCCGTCAGGTCTAAAGATCCTCCAACCCCGTAAGCTAAAGGTCATGAAAGGTCTGAGGGGGGCGGAGATAAATCCAGACCCCGATATGGGACTCTGCAGCTGCAAGCACGCCATCTTAATGAGCTATATTCGCAACTTTATTCAAACCACACGCAGCGCATTTTCCCCGTGCGACGCGTTGTCCCATGGCGCCAGCGCTGGTGCCGTAAGCTGCCGTTGCCCGAAATGGTCGTCAAGGCCCTGGTCTTGTAAGTGCAACAGGATATGTGATGCAGGTTCCTGCAACAACAACAACAACAGCCCTCAACACTGAACTGAGTCGCAAATGTTGTTCTAAACTGTAAGCGTACTTAAGCGTACGCTCACGTAGCCTTGCCTAGGTGTTTCAGGCTCATAGCTTGTGTCTTTTTCGAAACCTAAAACGTCAATCCTTGGAAGGACATCAGTCGAATTTACGAAACCCTAAACCCCAAACCCGAAGCCATCACATGTTTCAGAAGGCAATATGTCCCCGAAGTTTGGCCCATGGAGCGCTCCGAAGTGCCCGACCACTTAGGGTTTAGGGTTTAGGGTTCGAGTCTAGGGTTCCTTCCCAGCATGGAATGATTTGTCATGGACTCTGCTGCGGCCTAGTCGCCAAAACCCTAAGCTTTCAAGCGTAATCTTTCTAAGCCCTAAATTAAACTCAATTAGGACACTCGGAACATCTAGCCAAGAAGTCGGAACATGGAAGGAGCTATCTTGTGCTCCTTTTCCCGGTGTTCAGGTGTTTTTTGGTTGAGGATTCCAATTTTCCAGCTTCCTGTTGTCTGCTGTGAACACCCCACACCACCAGATCCTAAACCGTAAACCGCTTTGGCCAAACCGGAAATCTTCTACTCCCTTAACCCTAAACCCTAGACTCTACTTGAGAGAGGCTGTCAGCCCGAAATCCTACACCCCGAGATAGAGGCCTCCGTTATAGTCCTTTCTGTTTATACTACATGTACTGAAGATTTAGCAACCTGTTCCCCTATAGTCTACTATAGTCTCCAATATTTGTTCCCCTTGCAACCAAAGTATAATACCGAAACCCCTATGCCGATCGCTTAGACCTCTATGTTAGACCCTGAGACTCCGCAAAGTTGGACTGTCTAGTATGGGGAGGTCTTCAGCGCCACCCAAGAAGGTCTGGCAACGACTGCTGAGCTTGACGAGGCTGAATGCACCGACTTTTTCGGGTGTAGTTATTCAGGATCTAGGGATTAGGCTTTAGGATCTACGTAGGGTTTTGTGACTTGGCTCGCGGGATTTATCTAATTGGCTCGCTAGCAGAAGAGGCATTGTTCTCCTTGTTCACGCATGCCCAGCCGCGAAATGAATGAGAAAGATTGCACGATGTGTGTGTGTGTGTATCCAGGTAGAGTTAGTAAACATAAGTAAGTAGTTCTAGTTTAGACACAGTTTTAGATACAAGCCCAGCATAAACATAATTACAAACACATCCATACAGTGACAGGTCAACACCGGCACACATGTGCACATGCACATATATACATCCATGCATACATATATACATATATGTATGTATAACTGTATCTATATTTATATGTCATTATATATATATACATAGATAGATAGATAGATAGATAGATTGAGTGAGTGAGTGAGTGACTGTCTGACTGACTGACTGATTGATTGATT
>CAJNJA010068408.1:10083-22550 GCA_905231915.1 Symbiodinium necroappetens
GAAGCGGGCATGGTTTCTGAAGCGCAGTTGCTGAATCAAGGGCCAGTTGCTGCATCATGTACTGATCCCATTTGTCGTTCAGTAGCGGCAACAATACCGACTCACAAAGACCTATTTGATTTATCTGTCTCGACGAATTTCAAGACAGCAGGAAAACTAAAGCTTTTGGTCTTGATAAGAGATGTGGAAGACACCTCCATGCTTCTTCATGCTTCTCGTGCATCCAGACACGGGCGTTCCAGGAACATTTTGTCATTGTGTCGACAGAACTGCGGGCGACACAAAAACTGACAAGTCGACGCGAGTTGTGGAGCTGTATGTCCAGGAAAACCCCACCGACACATGGGTTCTTGCTTTTTTGCATTGCTTCGCCCAAACTAAAACGGGCACTGAGCGGACAACCATTCAAAATCAAGCTCCTTTCGTCAGTTGCCGATTATTTCCGGCTACCGGGCTTTCCAGGTAGCGCTCAAAGCTCTTTGGTGATGTGACTGGTTTTGTGATACAGTACGTATTCTGTGGGAAGTTTCCGGTGTTGGCAGTGGTGCTCATGCCCTCATGCATTGTCTTTCTGCCAAACCGGCATGCGCATGGGGCTGCGGCTCTTCCGCGATCCGCGATTCCGCTTCCACAACCGTGCTCCTGCCACAATCCCGCGCACATTTGAGCTGGGACTCGTGCTGCGTCCACAGTCTCTTGTGCATTTTGGGGTGCCGATCGTTCTCCCGCAGTGGGGTGTGCATTTTTGGCCTTCTGGATTTTGGGAGCCTTGCTCCTGGAATGGTCCTTGGGTAGGCAGCTCTGACTCTTTCAGTCTTCGTGCCTTTGCTTAGTACGACATGACGATGATATGAGCAGCCCCGTGAAGCCATGAAGTTGGCCTCGGTCCTCCCAGACTCTGCATCGACCGCACCGAATGCCATAGCCTCAAGGAGGTTCCAAAGGAAAGAGTTTTGCTTGGCACACAGGGTTACCAGTACAGTATAACGTGTTACAATAACTACCAGTAACGGTAACTACTTGTCACGCAAAACATGAGAAGCACACACCGAGCTAAGGCCAACGAGCACACCTGCCTCAAACGGCCTTTGAACCTTGCGTGTCTGCATCACTTCGGGGTGGTTGGGGCACAACGCTACTGCGCATGGTGCAAAACACACAAGCGTACCTTGATCCATACGAACCCATCAACGGTCAGACCAGGAGCGAGATCGCCGGGAGCTGGGTGACAGCCATTCGGAGCAGTGGCCATTGCTGGCGAAGTAAATGCCCCAGGCATGTTCACCAGAGTCGGGGCAATCGATCCAGAGGTAAGACCAGCCAGGCCACCAGCGTGCAAATCTGTAAACAAATCAAGAGGCAACGGAGGCGTCCGCGGGGTTGCACACGTCGTGTTGAGCGGAGGCACAGGTGGGGGCGGGGGAGGCATGCCATTCAGCTCAGGCACCTGCAATGGGGTCATCAAGGGGTTCATCAATGGGGTGGGAGTTGTTGTGGACATCGCTTGTCCGAGAAAGAAAGGTTCAGGAGCCATGTGAAAGCCGTTAACCTGCCCAAATTGCGAGAGCGCGGGAATGGGGAAAATTGCATCGGCCAGTGGCACAGACTGTGGCAAAGCCTCCGGCCGCACAGTTTGTGGCAGAGTCTGTGGCAACAGCGGCGTCTGCTCTGGATCTGAAGGAGGGATGATGGTTCTTAGGGTTCGTAAAGCCGAGGTGACATCTTTGCTCGCTTTGGCGGACAAGCTTGGAACGGCCCGCTCCTCCTCGAGTTCTGTATGAATTTGCTTGGCCTCACCTGGCTTCTCCAGGCCAGGGTCTCGGTCAACGGTGTCAGGACTTTGGAAGCAGAAATAGGGTAGGCAGATGTGGTCCCCATCGCTCGGTAGGTCCGACGAGGCTTCCTCGGCTTTGCTGCCATCAGCACTCAAACACGAACGTGAACCGGCTGCTAGTATCGAAACCAACCGCCCTCCCGGGCAATAAAGGAGTTTTCAACCGCAAGACCCAGAGGCGTCCAGGCACACATGCACCCCCGCACGCCGCAGCCGCTCTAGTAGCGCTGGCGGATTGCGCACCTTTTGACCAGGTTCGCATGGTCTTCGATTACGGCATATGGCATATACAAACTACGAAACGTACCCGCAAGCGAGCATTGCCCACCATGACGCTAGTGACTTTAGTTCGCTGTTGGAGCAGGTTGCGTTCTCAGTCACATTGTAGGCGTGTATGCTGAGGACCGGGTAATGTCTCTTTACGACAGATTGCAAGAGCTTCGAAGGATTTCCTGTGCAGACATAAGGGGAACGAAGGAATGTGCTTCCCGAAAGCGTTCAGAATCAACTTCCGATACTTCCGCAAGTTAGGTGCCAGAGCGTTTGTCGGCATCACTTGCTGTCTTGCCGCTTACCAAACCCCATCCGTCGCAACAACACCGGTTCATGGCATCAGACTGACACTAGGGGCACATCCTCTTGCGATCAGACAATCGGGCCCCAACTGCTCAAAGACGGGAGTCTTCAGTCTTGCCTGGTTTCCCGCCAGATAGAGCCACCGCTGATAGCCTTTGGTCACCAAGGGTGTTCAGGGCAGTGCAGCAGGATGGTCAGGGCTTGCAGGAGCCGAGTGACGTTTTCTCGTTGCCAATGCAGAAATAAGCCCAAACACCGCCTCATCGTCCAGGTCGTTGCAGGCCAAGTCCAAGTCCTCTCTGCGCGTGGCTGCGTTTGCCCGGAGGCTCCGAGAAGATGAGTTCGTAGTATTCTACCCGAATTGCTGACCGGAGATCTCCGACTCAGCCTTCGCTCATGGAGGAGAATTCGGGGCAAAGGCGTACTTCGCGTGATGGGTACTGTCTTTTCTGACGAGGTCTTGGACAGTCATGCCAGCAAGTAGATAGTAGAGAGTTGACTCATGCAATGTATATTGCGGCGAGCTGCTGCAAAGGACCAAGTGGACATGCACGGGTCCATTGATTCCTACATCTTCTACTGTACCGGTTATGCTTTTGATAATTGGTATGCCTGGTTCCTATGGTTGGGGCGGTGTGGCGAGTGTGTCAATTTGGACGGGTACCACCGGTCGGCTAACACAGGCTCATGAAAGCCTCGCTCCTTAGACCCAGTGAGTGGCTCACATAGCACGAATGCTCGCCTCCTGTCTGGTAGACCTTATCGAGGTTTGGTGATTGCGAGGTACGACTCTCGTCTGACGAGAACCCCCTGTAACGAGAACGAAATCTCCGACTGCGAAGTGCGGGTGCCCGAAACGTTCGATTGACCACCATGTCAGTGCGAAGTATTCACTGGCACTGAAAGACACGCGCCACCGCAAATGCTGACTTTGGCCTTCATGGCTGGGACATCTGCTCGGTCAAACATGGCACGTCAAATTCGGCAAACAGCTCAGCCCCACCAATACCAAAAGTAGGTACATGCGCGCATGAAAAGACTATCGGTACCCCGCGGTGTTCCAGGTCTTTGTATCCCAAGAATTTGACTCTGTGACGATGAAACGGCTCGTGGGGTCGACCCTCGGCAACTCTGCAAACCAAAGCCATTAACTCTGCTAGTGCATCACTGTCCATGCGCAAACCCTATCTTGTGAAATGAGCACATGCCCGCTGCCGCCTGCTTCTAACCCTTTGAGACTGCACCGTTCTGGATGCAGTCTGCGACACAAACGGCATGCTACCCTCAGGTCCCGGAGACCCTCCGCTCGCTGCACGAAGTCCCGCAGTCGTCCAGCGGACCTGCATCTGAAGAGACGAAGCGAGAGACTTGATGCAACAAACATTCATCAAGGTTATGCAAGCTGAGGCAAATCCGCACCGGGCAACCCCCCACCCCCCCCCCCCAAACGGAGTCAAGGGGTCATAGTATTCCACTCGTTCCCGGCGCCAACTCAATGCTTTCAATGGTTCACCTTGCACCGCCAATCCCTTCCCCAACTTCGCACGGTCTACTTTCATTCACACTTGAGAAGGTCCATGTGCACTCAAACATACGCTTGAAATGGAAGGACGAAAGCCAATCACGAAAAAGATCATAAGAGAAGCTGTCCCCAAGCCCTACTTAACTTCTTAAGCCATCAAGATCGAAGCACTTCTGCGTGAGGCTGTTGGAAGCCAGCCAGAGCCTCAGTCACTGCGCAAAGAAGTGGTCAGAACACCATGTGGAAAAAAACGACTACGGCGCAACTACGGTCGTGGTCATCAAAATCAGAACGGGAAGTAGAAAAGAGGATGGATAACAACCCACTATCACATTCAAAAAAGTTGTTCCCATGACCAGCAATGGCCTGTCACGCACTCAAAACAATGGCAGGTCGCCGTGCAACACGCAGATTGCCGAGGCAGCCGAGTAATTCTGCAGCATCCTTGGGTGCTACAGTAGCCGGCAACCACAACATACCGAAGTGGCATTGCCTCCGTCCGAGTATATACTCTGAAGAAAATGTTGCTCAGTTGTACAGGCATCGGAATCCTGAAGGCACGTCCCACGAAAGTCAGCCCAACAGGAAAAGTCCGCATTGGATGCTACTAGTGCCTGCTGCGCCAAGCCTGGCCAGCCCATCTGCTGCAAACATCCGAAACCGGCTTGCCAGAAGGAAGTCCATCCTATTTCGGCCCGGCTCAACCTCGCTTCAACTTCTGACCACTCCTGGTGCTAAGCTGCCCGCCCTTAAAGCCCATACTGACTTTGATTACTTTTGTCCATGCTGAACCTTTCGGACAGTGCCACTCTTGCCTCATTCCACTCTGGTCTTCGCAAGTAGACGCAGATTCACTAAATGGGTGATGCTGCTTGGTACCACAAAGGATCCGTGCGGCAGGTCGCGCGAACGTAACGTAAGTGTCAGCCTGCTCGCACCGCGCCTCGTGGGGCACGCAGCCAAGCCAACAGCTCTGGGAGTCTGTCCTGCGGATGCGAACAGTTGCTCAGAGAAGTCCTGGAGTTTGCACCTTCGCCACACAGCATTTTAGCCAACACTACACCCCCAAAAAAAACCCTCATAGGGCCCTTTGCAATCGTAATGCAGCCCTAATATTCCCTACAGATATCGCCCTGAAACCCCTCTGTGAGCATCGGATGCTTCCCCAGGTCCGGGAGGTCCACACCGGCGAAGCTTAGCTCCAAGCCTCAGTTTGGAGAAGGAACAAAAATTTGACTGTGCCAAGTCGACGGGTGACGTTGGAGTGAAAAACTAAACGTCGTGCATCTGCAGAGCAACGAACCAGAAACATCTGCTCACCCGACGATCAAGCTAAGTTACGTTTGGGTATGTCCGGACTCTGCCGCGAGGCCTTAGCTGCTAAACAGAGAATGTGTGTCTGAATGATTTTTCCCTCCTACATAGCAAAGACTTGTCTGAATGATAGAACTGAGGCTTTCCTGGCAACAACATCGACATGCACAACCACAGGAAAAGCTCAAACCGATCTATTCACAAAACATGATGGAAAGGCGGCAGGCCAATCATTTGCTGCGGAAGTCACCACAACCCTTACGCGTGAGGCCAGCCAGTCAGGCAGGAAACCAGCTGAGCCTCGCAGCATGGGCCAGCATAATGGGTCATGGTAACTTTCGGCTTGCAGCTCACTTTGCACATATGCAACAGTTTCAACTGCTTTCGTGGGTGTACGGTTGCTATGCTAGCACTTGCAATCCTCCAATCTCCGACAATTACCCTCCAGCCGCACCTCCGGTCTGCATCGGGCAATTGGACACAAGCCCGTGCTGTTCATGACACTCAATTGCAAGCACGTTAGGCTCTGCTTAGGTTTAGTCAGTCAGCAGGCTCAGAGTGAACACAAGCTCGAGGCAGGGTAACCGTGCAGGCTTGCTGGGGATGTGGCTTTCTGTATTGAATTCATGCACATTCCTTAAGCCTACCCTGCTACAGATCTGGCAGTCGAGCTGGCCCCGTATGTCCCAGTAAATCCCGATAACTAAGACCGAAACTAAACACGATCCTTGCTGCAACTTCAATCGCCACAAGGAGCCCAAATCACTCCAAAAACGAGCAGAGTTTCTTCTGGCGTGCGACTGGCTTTCGGGAGGGCATTTTTCGCGACCGTTCTGCGAAGGAAAACTGCACGTGAAACAAATCCTCAACTGAGCAATGCTGTTCCAGACATGAATTTGGGAACTTCCACAATTATACGAGTATCTTCTGCGCAACATGCCTGGGCCGCGCGTGCTCACATGACCAACTCATGCCGAAGCCAGGCCACCACATTTAGGCCTCACATGCGGGACATGCCGAGCGGAGAAGGCTCCCTATGTCGTGAGTCGTGCCCTGTCTTTTTGGCTGTACTTGGCATTGGACGCCCCATGGCATGAACTGTGCCATGTCCTCCTTCAAGTTGGGACCTGAAGCAGTGTCTAGAATCAACGGTGGGCAGATGTTTTTGTTTGCAGTGGGTTCTTGCTGTGAGCATTGAGAAGTCAGAATTAACGGACAGCTTGAAGCCAGTCTCACGCAACCCTGGCAAACAGCTTCAAGCCCAAACCTGCAGATGTATCTGTGTGGATCTGATATGCTCGCTCTGACCTCTGAGGGCTGATCCACTATTGTCGCCATACCGAGCCTGACTGGCAAACACATGCGCAAGCCGGTACGCTCTCTCAGGCAACCCGAGGACGGTTGCTGTCATCTAAGGGCCTTCGGGGATGAACCTGATTGCTCTCCAAACTACGAAAGCTTATCAAGTCAGCACGTGAGAACATGCCCTCTTTTCACAAGAGATCCGACGACTGCCGTTATTTCAATCCCATGCAGCTTTGAGCCAAGCACCTGGAACCAGCAACTTCACTCTCGAGGTTTTCATCAGAGACTGAAAGACACGAAATACTTAACCACTGGACCCAAAAAAGCCTGGACCCTGAACTGCAAAACAGGCTGTTCTTCAGGGGCCTGCGCGGTTCCCCAGGTGGAGGTGCGTCGGTTTGGCGAGATACTGTCGCCCTCCAGGCTGGCTTTCCCAGGGCTGCTTGATGTCCAATCGAGGCTAAAGGTGTCACGTGTTCCTTGATCAATCAAAACCCCTTTGCGTCGGTTGACGGCGACTTTTTGCAGAAACGGATGTTGGCAACACACTTGGCAAGGTTCAAGAATGCAGGATCAAGTTGCTGGGACTTAATGTGGTTTTCGAGGCTGAGAGTCCAGTCTGGCGAAGGCCTTCGTATGCTAGCGTCAGAGCTTTCTAAGCCAAGGCATCTGTTTGATGCCGCTGCCTGCAAAAATTGCTAATTACCCACGAGCATCCAGCACTTGTCGCCATGCAGTCCCATACAGGAGGGCACAGGGGCAAAGCAAGTTTTTTTGGTTGTGACATGTATCTCTCATTGCGTCCTCGTTGTTTTGGGCGGCCCTATGCAAAGGCCTCGCACGTCCCTGTACTCACTGTGAGTGCAAAAAGAATTCGGAGGATCGCAGGAGCTTCTTTCACGTTGGCCGCCCCACTAGCTTGTTCCTGACTGGACGGTGCACTACGGCGTCCTTGTAGACTATTTAAACTTCGTTGCGCAACTTTCAACAAGTCTAAGATTATGTGATCTCACTTCGCCACCTCGCAATGGCAGCTAACACATGTTTGCCTGTAGCATGGGATGCATGGACGTACAACTACAAGCACGGGCCATTGCAGGGCTTGTGGTTCTATTTCACAGTATTCTGGCATTATGCAACGGTCGTGGTGGTAAAGCGAACTCCGGCTTGGTGTCTGCAGTTGTGAACGATGGCGATCTGAGGAACCAGAGCTCACAGCAAGCCTGGGTGTGACTCCGTCGCAACTGGGCACGGCGGCTTGGAGAGCTGCTGTGCGCCTTGGCTTTGCTTTGACAGGCACATGAGCCGTGCCTAAACCATCTTCCGGCTTTGGCTGCAAGTTCCAGTGGTCGCGTGCCGGACGGAAAGGCGCAAACAGGTCTGCTAAAGATCAATTTGCTTCCGCTGCTGTGGCTCCAGGCTCCATCCTCGCCGATGCTTCGCTTGGACGGACTCTCGCTGGAAGCCTGTTACCACACATTCCGGCCAATCTTCGTCAAGCTCATACTGATATGCTACTACACTCTGCTAATACTATCGTTCAGCTTACACAGGTGCCATTAGCTTGGTTGAGGCGGCATTGCTAGACTAGTGTGACACTCTGCAAGCGGTTCACAGAAGAAGTGTCGTATGGCATGCTTCCGCTTATTGCTTCTGCAACTGTTCTTTATAAAGAGTCCTCGATGCGCATGTCCTCAGCACTGCACGACTATACTAGAAACATGAATAGCAACTCTACCCGATAAGCTGTGATACATCGTTTCGGCAAGTCCGTCACATCAAAACCGTACGTTTCTATACTGACGTGAGCTCATGTCAATGCAAGTGTGACTGCTGTTGGCCTTCCCTCACACCGCATGCCTATATTGCTAAACTGCATTGGTATAACTACATGATGTTACCACAATACTTTGTCGTGTGTTCTTTTGGGCTGCCATGGACTGTCATATTCTTGGCTTAGTCTATGTCTGAAATGTTGTGACATGATACGGGTTTCGTTTACTACGTAGCTTTCTGGTGTGATACTGTGCTGTAAAGCTGCACGTCTATTTCACGTCTTGTTTGGTCTGAAGGGCCTTGAACAGTTTGTCAAATCACTTCCAACATCATATCTGGCGTGATTCGTGTTTCATCATGTCACCAGCTTGCCTGCGTAGCGCTCCTCCGCAGTGTAGGTCGCGTTGGTGAAGCACTCTGCGCCTGCCAGCTTGAGGCTCAAAGCTTGCGACATCGGGTGGTGAACATCCTGGTCCTACATCAGAGATTAGCTAGCAACACCATGAAACAATAATGTGGCAAAACAAGGTGAGAGGAAAAGAGTCTGGTTAGATGATAGTTACCGAAATGAAGCCAAGATTGTGCGGAGCTGCATCCGTCTTTCCATGTATTATTATCTGTCCACCATGGAAAGACTGTATGACGTAGCACTGGTCGTATGAAGCAAGAGCATACCTCAGCGTAACCTAGTGTTGCCGTCATCTGCGAATGGGCGGGTGCAACATAACACCGGACATTCTCACGAGCCAGCACCAGGCACCAGGCTAGTATCACGGCTAGGAAAAGATATCGTCCAAAAGCGACCCTGCGGGCGAACCCAAGCATCGAGGGTTCTAAAACTGCGATGGCGATGTACCCACATGATAGCTTGGTGAGTCTATGTGAGCCTGGCGAGATAAGAAAACGGACACACAGCACAGCGATTCAACGGATTGCTGCTGATTTTCCATGATGTGCTTCGGCTATACACTAAGGAGCAAGTCCACCCGGAAGCACCGTAGCATGCTCATGACTCACGAGCATGGCAGCATGCTGAGATGAACGAAAACCCAGTCTAACGCACACGGCAGAAGCAGGCAGGATTCGGAAAGCCAGTCATGCCACAGGTGACACGATCAGGAAAAACAGAAGTCTTTGACAAGTACTCAACTCAGAACTCGCTGACCAGTTATCTTCTTCAGAAACTGAAGGAGGGATGACGCCTCAGACAGGAAACCTCCCTAAGCAAGCGAACTGCATTCCCTCGTCCAGCCTTCGGCCCAGCTTCCTGCACCGGGGCTGCGGCAACGTGTGCCTCTAAAGGTAACGCGGATCAAATTCCTTTCTTGCAGCTGCGTGCGAGCAGATTGAAACAGGCTTGCTCAGCTTCACAATGGAGACAGGCAAGGGTTCCTTGAATGACTGGTCAGTGCATTGCTTGATGAGGATTGCCGAGAAAGAGGTGTTTTGTCCAAGGACTTTGTAACGCAGAACTCCTAGCATTGCTGAGGCTGCTTGCAGAAGCTTGCTTTTTTTCTAGCTTTGCCTTTGGCATTCTACTGACTGCGTGTGTGGATTTGTCAGCATCGCCAGCGGTACAGGAGAATCTAATGTCTTCTAAGCCGACCGTTTCATGAAGTCGCATCCGAGCACCCAGGAGATTTTGCCCTGCAGTGCCTCAGGCCACAGAGGGAAACTCCCGCTGGCTGCCTGGATGAAGGTCTGCGCATCTGATACGGTCATGGCCGTGGAATTCGGTTCTGTGGCACCCAGCTGGTTGGTGTAATGTTAATCTATGGCGCCTGGCGGACAATCCCACCGAGAGCAGCCACTAGCAATTCAGCTCGTGCCTGATGAGGAAGGACAAACCAACAAGGCAGTACAGGCGCCCGGAGACTGCCAGTGTTGCATGCATGTGCACTCGTGCGTGCCAATCTAACCATCTTTAGCGTACTGCGTACTCAGACACATTACACGAGTCTAGTTTGTGCCGTCGCAACTTGTTGCAAGCATTCATCGCCCAAATTTTGACCCATTCCCAAGTCATGCGCACATCCCATCTGGTCACCGACCACCCCAAACTGAGCAAACACCGACTGCCAGCCGAACTTTCCAATGGAATCCCTGCCGGGGATGGCACAGACGGTGTCTGGGTCTGGCTGGAAGTGGCAATCGGCCATTCAAAGGCCTCTGCCGGCTTGTGCCGCGTATCTCTGGGAACGCTTAGCTGTTCGCGTTGTTCTTCACAGCCAAGCCTAGCCGTCTAGCCATGGATCTTTTAGCCTAGCTTATTCAGACTTTTGCTGCAGTTCTCATGGACTTGGGAAGTCCATGCTCAAACGACTCGGGCCGTGGCATCTTGCGGCCACACGTCGCTCGAAGCCGTGGCCTCCGGCAGTTGGGAGTCATCGGTCAGCTGTCGCGACAGTCGCAAGGTCAAGGCTGTGGAGAAAGCTGGACTTCGACAGGGCTGCAGCAGAAAGAACCCCTCAGCCTTCGAGGTGTCCTGCCCAAATGCCACAGCCAATTCATCTTGAGGCCACTCGGCAGCCTGCAAGGGACGCACACAGCGACATCGGAAGCGAGTGTGGATACAGGTTTCCAGAAAATCAAGTGGGCGAGGGAACAGTGCGTTGGAACGCATCCGAGATGGCCGAAGAAACGAACAAAAGACTCCCAGCCTCACTGGCGGCGCGCTGCCCGAAGGCTGTGCTGCTTGCTGGCCAGCCAAACTCCTTGGCTTCAACCTGGATTCCAGACCGTCAAGGCATGCTTCTGCTTGCTGCTGCCGCCTGCTACGATTAGGATGAGCACTGCTACATACACGAGTCGTATGTGGCAAGTGCTATGTAGAGGCACTACCCGCAGAACGCCGCCCAGGGAATTGCTCTTGGCTATCGCGGACTGTACCTACCCTCAGAAAAAACAGCGCTTCGATTCTCACTGCTTGGTGGAAGAAACGGCCACATCGCAGACACAAAAGGCTTGCCTGATGATACGTAGGCCGCTTGCAGCCCCGTCCGCATTACAGTCATTACAGTAACCATGTCTTGCTCGATGCGAGTAGGAACATCCACCGCGATGCCAATAGGCCTGTGAACCCAACAAACAGCATCAGGCAGCTAGCACAACTGAGTGCACAGCCGGCATGTCATCTGTTGGCCAGCTTGCGCCGTTTCGCGCCACTGGCTGCGCAGGCGAAGCTGGGCTATTCTCACCCGCCTCTGAGGCAGCAGATATGCAGACTTGCGACAGTTCGGGGTGCCGGCCGATCATGTGTGGTTAGGCTAGTGAGGCTGGTGGCAACCAAAACGCTTTTCGCGACAGGCCTAGCTGCTGAACAGATTGGCACCTTCCCGGCGAAAGAAGCCGAGATGAGAAAAATGGCAATCACATGACTCTTCCGGATGTGTCAGGTATACTGTAAGGAGGACACGGATGCGCCAACCCAAATCAAATAACCAAGGATGAAAGCTCGGCCCAGCCAGCTGTGCGTATACTGACCGTGCTTGTGGGATCGTGGTTCTGACGGCTATGAGCTGCAAACATGCCAACTGACGCTGTCTAGAATGTCCAGCAAGTTGTGCACGCATGGCCATGTTCGACGAAGCAGCAATGCTGGGAGCAATCCCTGCCTTGGCTCTGGAGTGGGGTGAGCGCTGTTCATCGTTCACCTGTGGCAAGAACCGCACAGCAAACAAAGTTCGCATCTGCTGCTGAATGGGCGAGTTGACGTGATTAGGTCCTTTCCACAACAAGGGCGTCAAGCCGTGTCAAAACGCAAGCTGGACTTCGACAGGGCTGCAGCTCGGAGCATGTCCAGAAAGAACCCCTCAGCCTTCGAGGTGTCCTGCCCAAATGCCACAGCTATGTCATCTTGAGGCCACTCGGCAGCCTGCAAGGGACGCAAACAGCGACATCGGAAGCGAGTGTGGATGCAGCTTTCCAGAAAATCATGTGGGCGATGGAACAGTGCGTTGGAATGCATCCGAGATGGCCGAAGAAACGAACAAAAGACTCTCAGCCTTACTGGCGGCGCGCTGCCCGAAGGCTGTGCTGCTTGCTGGCCAGCCAAACTCCTTGGCTTCAACCTTGATTCCAGACCGTCGAGGCATGCTTCTGCTTGCTGCTGCCGCCTGCTACTGGGTGGTCGCCCTAAGT
>CAJNJA010068419.1:0-20347 GCA_905231915.1 Symbiodinium necroappetens
TAAGGGTTCTAGAAGGTTATGGGTTCGAACAGAGGTCTACAGCGGTTCTATGAGGCTGCCATCAGGGTTTCGGGCTTTGGGATGCTAAAAGTATCGGGGGATGCCTCTTTCAGGCTTCGAGGTTTCGGGGCTTAGCTTCGGTGCAGTTCTTCTGGGCAGGCGTGGGGGGGCCTTGGACTCAGGAAGCCCCTGGTCCTCATCAGGGCCTTTCGGATGGATCCTACGACGAGTGTTGGTGGATGTAGACCAGCCTTCTTCTGAGTTTGCCGCTTTTTTCCCACTACACCTGAACCACCAAAAAGCAACGTGAAATATGGAACTTAAACCATCCTTATAACTAAACCCTAAACCCTAAAACCTAAATCCCTAAATCCCGAAATCCCTAAACCCTAAATCCCTAAGCCCTAAATCCCTAAGCCCTAAATCCCTAAATCCCTAAACCCTAAATCCCTAAACCCAAAACCCCTGAAGCACCATTGAAAACCCAACTCCCTATAACCTAGGTATCTTTAAAGGAAACTGCAGATGGGGAGTTTAGGGCACACAATAAGGCTTCTAGAAGGCTTTTACAAGGTATATAGACCTTCTATAAGGCTCCTTTTACGGTGACTACCCACCTGAAATGTCCTAGGCATCTCCCTGAAAACCCGACAAGCTTAGTTGCTGAGCTCATAAGCCCGAAATAGGGGGCAACATTGCCCCCGAAAAGTGCAAAGTGCAACCATTCAGCTAGAAAGTAATATAGGGGCCTTAATAAACAATTAGAATAGGGGTTTGGGGTATATTATACAATAAATATAATCAGGAACCCCCAAAACCCTGGTCTGATTACTAAGGCCCCTCCAGCAAAACAAACGCCAAACGCCGGTCCCAGGCTTTCAGCTCCCCCTCAAAGCCCTTCTCGGCTGCATACTCTTGCAGCTCCTGAGCCGCATGTTGGGCATGCCTGTATATATGTATGTATACATAAACACATATAGCTATATCTATCTATCTATCTATCTAGCTACCTGCCCATCTATCTATCTATCTATCTATCTATCTATCTATCTAATCAATCAACCAACCCAATCAGCCTATCAGTCTATCGATCTATCGATCTATCTATCTTTCTATCGATCTATCTCTCTATCTATCCATCTATCTATCTATCTAATCAATCAATCAACCAATCATTTTTTCGATCTATCGATCTATCTGTCTATCTATCTATCTATCTATCTATCTACCTATCTATCTATACTATGTGTACAAATGTACGTTTTTGTGAAAGTTGGTATGTTTGGTTCAATGTACGCACAAGCTTTTGTTCCACATGCATAACAAGTATAATATTAGACCCTAGATATAAACACGTATACATGTATATCCACATGCGAAGCATGTCGTGCTTGTACGTGGAGATACCATTCGCAGGTTGAAGAAAACTTGCAGCTACGCACCAACTTGCACGTAGGGTTGAGGACGCAGAATGCAGAATGTTCTGTAATGGCTAGAGGACTAGAAATCAAGTTATGAGCAGTTGGGGTAGACTGGGGATAGCCAAACGTCGGGTGCATGCAACTACATGTTTAACACTTATGACCCGACTGAGCCCGCCGATCTTTTAAGTTGCGTTGAAGCAATTACAGCCCGAGAAAGTGCCAAGTGTTCGGTGGCTGGAAAGTGCAGATTGGATCTTTTGAGGGTTAGGGTTTATAGCTTCGGAGATTGAATGTCAGGATTGTTGGGGCTGCGGGTGCACGCGGCGTGCAACGAAGGCACTACGGGCTTTGTTGTTTGATCTTTTCAGCCAGGTCATGGTTTTGGAAAATGTGTAATGCGAATACATAGCTTAGATGGATACAGGCAGCATAGATGCAAATCTGCTTGCAACCACCACCACTTTCATAAACAATCTGCACAACACAGAGCCCCTGGCACATGCACATGAGCCTCCCGGAAAGATGCCAACATCGGCAGATTACCGAGGAAAGTAGCATGGGGCGTCAATAACTGGAGCAGGGTTAACGGCTACACTATAATGAGAACCTTAAGGAATAGCATTGGCATTTATTCTGACTTATACAGGAACTACAGGAATACGGAGACGATTAACATGCAGACCCGTCCCATCCCGAAGACTCTCATATAGGGGCCTTAATGATTGGAATACGGTTTTGGGGTACATCTAAGTACTAAATGTTCTTCCTGAAACTCTATCCAAGAACCCTTCTTGCAGAACCCGAGTCGATCTATCGGTAAAGAACCCTCAGGAAAAGTATTACCAATTACTCCTAACACCCAATACAGACCCTTATTATAGAGACCCTATGGACCCTTAAGGAACAATGTTACATTCTTCTTTATATCGGCCCTTATATGGGACTTTCCGAATTTAGGGTACCTTATTCTGGGGTCCTTATAATAAGGATCCTACTATTTAGGGTACTATATTAAATTAGGGTCCCCTATTTTCGGAAAGTCCTATGTGAGCAGCCCCTTCACCCGTGCCTGGAGCTCGTCTTTGGAGGCAGCCTGGACCCAGATCCCGGAAAGGATCCCAAATTCGAGACGCGATGCTACTAAAGAGTGCTGTATAGGAATCCCTCAAGTGATCTACTTCTTGGATCCTCCCAGGGGTCTGCGTGACGGTCCGAAGTTGGCAAAAACGAAAGCCGAAGTGTACAGGAGTCATATCCATCTTCCGGAGTAAGGCATTGTTTCTAGTATGCCCATACTCACACTCAAAACTTGGCATTCGCGAGTATTCAAGCCGAATCTGCATACACTCCACACAATCCGTAGCCTAGACACGTCAAATCAAAACCACCATGACTCAAGGCGACAGCATTGAAGCCTTACATCCGAACGCCTCCAGGTCTCCATTTCCACAACACCTAGTATAGGGGTCACAACAATTGCCAATACTGTTGATGATATCAATCCTGCAAGACCTTAAGGACCCTAAACTATGGGAATTATGGTATAGTCTTTATTGTGGGTAATGCAGGATTTATATCATCCACCGTAGTATTTCTCGGGGTTGGTGTAATATACCCCTGAATCCTGTTCTACATATTCAGTGCAGTGACCTGTGCAGCGAGGTTAAAGAAAAAAGTCCCAACGGAACTCTTGCGCAAAACCATATAGAACACAGAAGGCTTTCGATATTTAACTTATCAGGCCCCTGGCCGGGATTTGAAAAGTAGATCCCCTAATTAGCTTCTGGCTTGATCTCTCTACTGTTTGGCGTAGAGAGCGTAGGCTTTCGAGGTTGATTTTTGGGGTTTAAGGTGTAGGGTAGGGCAGGGTTTAGGGTGCCTGGTGTCGGGTTTACGGTCAATACTATAACCCTACGGAGTAGTGCGCTTAATCCGCACACAATGATTGGAAGCGCCCGATAAGACTCCAGTATTCTGCTAACGCACATCTCTCTTAAACAGCCGCTGGAACCGTGCTACTAACGTACCTGGAAAGTCAGCCAGGCCCTAAGCCTAAACGGCTAAACCCTACACCCTAAACTGCCCTAAACCCTAAACCCCTAAAACCCTAAACCCCTAAACCCCTAAAGCCCTAAACCCCTAAAACCCTAAACTGCCCTAAACCTCCTAGCCTAACCGAAAAGGCCACCTGATCCTAGAACGTCACCTTACGGTCATTCATCCCAGCGGGTCCAAGAAGTTACGCTAACACAACAAAACCCCAATGCAGGCCGCTGATAATAAAGGCCCCTGTTCCTGAGCCTAAGGGTCAAAGTACTCATTCTTTAAGGACTTTGGGGCCTCTATGGGTACCAAAACCCATAAATAAACATTACTTGGACCCTTAGGGTTAGCAAGGGTTGTGATAGGGATCAAAATGTTAAGGCTCAGACAGACAAAGCATCCTTGTAGAGGCCTATAACACCCCCAACAGATCCATAAACTCCTACGGTTGATGATATAAACCCTGCATTACCCACAATAAGGAACATACCCATAATTCCCATAGTTTAGCGTCCTTGAGGTCATGCAGGATTTAGATCATCAACAGTATGCATGTGGCGGTCCAAAAACTGCCCGCAAAGCGGCCTCCCCAGCTTCTCGCAGAACGCCGAGCAAGGCCTCCACCTGCTCACGGGTTTAGGGTTCAGGGCTTGGGGTTTAGGGTTTAGGGCTTGGGGTTTTGGGTTTAGGGTTTAGGGGGTTTGGGTTTGGGGTTTCGGGTTTTAGGGGGTTGACGGTTTCTCAATGTGTTCCAGCAGGGTAGTTCTCTAAATAGGGTCCTTTTTTTTGGAATCCCCAATATAATGCGGCACCCTCACAAAAAGGACCCTTAAAAAAAAACCAATGTTTAGAGAACTACTCAGCAGCTTTCTTGACTTACTTGTCCCGTGTCTTGGGGGAACGCAAGGTTGGCCCTTGGAACGATATAAGGGTCATATAGTACTTCAAGAATTCAGAACCACGACCAGGGGCCAAAAAAAGAGGGAGCTCTCACTGCTCGAAAGCAAAATTGTCGTCGAGTCATTACAGGCTGTGCAGCCAAGGTGCGCCGTGTTGCCGTAGAGCATGTGGGCCAAGCGATTCCGCATCTTTCGGGAAAGCAGCAGGACCAATCGGCCGTGGCCGCCTAAAAAAAGTCTCGTTTCGGTACGGCAGAACAGCAAAGAGGGATACAACAACTGACCAGACACGGAGCCGCCTTTCGCGGCCGAGCTTCACAAGCTCAACAAGCATATGCTCGTACAGCATCCCCACTCTTGCTATGTGAGGCAATACGGACGCTCCCGCGTAGCATAGTAGCCTGCGCTGTCCGCCGGTGTGCCAGCCAGCGTTTCCAGGTCCGGGGGGCGTGTGGCGACAGCGTGGTAGGACCTTGCTTGGAGAAAAGGCTTATGTCTTCTGAGGGCGCACACGCAGGTGCCAGAAATCTAGGTGAGTTACGGTTCAGGAGGTACGCGAAGTCGAAGAAGCTCTCCAGGTCCTCCAGCATTTCCTCGATGCTTGCGAGCTACGGTGTAGTTAGTCTATATACACGTCTGATGCCAAGACAACTTGTAGCACGACCGTACGACCACCCGGCTGGCCTGCGGTACGCCGAGGTCCAAGTCAGGGTGCTCCTCGGGCGACCTCGCAACCGTATTAAAGCGGGAAACAGACAGAGAGAAAGAGAGAGACAGAGAGATTGAGGCTGAGAGAGAGGGAAAGAGAACAGCGAGAACGAGAGACAGAGAACGAAGGTGGAAACAGGATGGAATGCAGAGAGAGGGACAGTTCGAGAGAGAGGAAGATGGATTGAGACAGCCAGACAAGTGCTCGATTCCAGTTTTGCTGAACGGCGAAGATGGTTCCCATTGTCCTCGTGTTCGAAAAGTTCCGGTAGGGAGCTTATCGCCGCCAGGTCTGCTATGTTTGCGGCAGCTGAACCTCCCGATGAAGATTTCTACCGAAAGCACGATTTTCATGGTTTCCAAGATTATCGCCGCAATCTAACCAGAACTCCCACTTGCCTCGACATCCCAGTTGGAGCCTTAGCCTACATAGCTACCTACCCACCTACCTGCGACCCACCTGCCAACCTTACTTGCTTGCGTGCCTCCTATCGTATGTCCACCTGTGCCCTGTCTTCGGAGCCATACGGACGGCCCGCTTTCGTGGCTACAAAGGTATAGCGGACTTATCGTGCGGGGGTATACGACCCAACAAAGGTGTTCTTTCACCGCCCGGACGGTTGTGCTGCCCAATCGGTTAGTCGGATTATACCTCAACGTCAGAGGGCTCCGAAGGCCTTGACCGTCCAGCATTCCAAATGAAGAGCGGGCTTTTAGAGCTGCAGCCTATTCGGGCCCTCAGCAAGCCAGAGGCCGTCCTGACTCGGAGGTTTCGGGGTGCCCGGATTGTCAAAGCTAGGATCTCGAGACATTCCTTTAGGTGACTTCGACTCGTGCAGTCGACCAATGCAGCCCAGGACTGAATCTGAAGGTCTGGAGTTCATGCTTCTAGATTGTTGGTTCTTCGCGGAGTTCGATCCGTACAGGGGTTCCGCCGATGTGCATGCACGTAGAGGTCTCCCGCGGATAGCGCGGCATAGGTGCTGGTACAGGTATACATACAGGTATAGCAGCAGGACGAGCACGGGTATGAGCAGAGGAATGATGGCTTGGGACCCCGCACGAGAGCATACTAAGCCGAAGACAGGCGCGTTTGCACGCACTCTTTCCGGTGACGGAGCGTCGGTCCACCCCAACGGATAACATCGCCTCGACGATATAGGATTCATGCAGGTGGTTCTAGCAAACGAGTCAGAAGCCGACAACTAGAGCCGCACGTGTGCCACTCTACTTTAGCCAGAGGTCACCAGGAGGAGGGCCAGTAGAGGCCCGTATTCACCTCTTGATCTGCGAGAGCCATATAGTAATCCAGGACCGCGTGATCTGTGCCCTGGATGGCCGCTTTGTCCTGCCACACAGCGGCCCTGGTAGAAAACGACAAGATTCACCGGCACAGCCGTGGGCTGTGTTACATAAATCCCGCCTCCGGGGGGTGGCGTGCGCGTGCCCTCTTGCAGACGACCGCCGGCACTGCCTGCGGCGCGACAATCACTGAGCCTCCCATACCCTTTCGCGGCTGTTGCACAGCCTCATCTCGCATGTGCGCTCCGGTTCCCGAGTGCTTCCATGCCTGGCAAGCAACTCATGTTGTCAAGCTTTCATGCCACATTGTCCCAGCTGCGCATACAGGCCTCATCACTCCGGATACGCCAAGCCTCGGCCACGAATCTTAAGCTGCACCATCGAGAGAACAGTTGAACTAGGCCTCTGAGCCGACGGCAGGTGTCAGGAGAGTCAAAGAAAACAGATTCCCTGGTCTCCGACGCATTCAAGCTGAAGAGTACACAACAGATAAACGTTCATTTTTAAAGGGCCCGGTCCAAATCGACGTCACTAGGAACCAATAGGTCCAAAACCGTTCAACTCTCGATGAGTGTTTGAAATGCAGCGTTAGAGCCCCAGGCCTGGGGCTCTGCAATCATCCGGACTGCCTCTTGCGGATGCACTGCCTCCTCGTCCATATGCGAGGCGCCGACAACAGCGCGACTCCCGAACAGACGTTTCTCGCCTGCGCCGCTGCAGCAATCAACTCATCTTCCGTCACCCTTGCAGCATGTGGCGAGGAAACCTAAGGAAGGAAGCATCCGGAATTCGAGGCACGGGCATACTGGAAGTCCAAAAACTTCGTCATGAACTCCTTTTTTGGACATCGCATCCGCAAGCAGAAGCCACCACACACGCCGACTCGCAACATGTTTCTGGGGACAGGACCATTCTGCAAGCGGAAGTCTTGAGAGATGCTGGAGAATGCACTAGAGGCAAGCTGCGAAAACTGCGGAAAGCAACCCGCAGGGGCAAGACAACACCATTTCCGATGCCATTCAATTTGATGTATTCGTGGCCCAAGGCCAGGTATGAGCGGCCCAAGGACCTTGGGCCCAGCCGTGGCTGGATTCAACAATCTTTCCTTGGGACGTGCGATATCTACCACAGACAAGACCGAACCAAAAAGCTGACAAAAGCTAACATCACCGGGGGGCCCCTGCGCCCCTGGACTTCTTGCTACGCATCCCGTCATTCTACGGGTCACCGAAGCACATACGCCTCTTTTTAGCACGTCGGGGCCGACTCCGGAGACCGCCGCGTCCCTGCCGGTGGTTCACTCGGGCAGCCGGCTTTCCGCTGGCGGCCTCCGCATGGGCTTTCCATTACCCTCCCCCCATCATCGCAAAACTTCTTTGATCCTACCCGACAACACACCCGATGCAGACCTTTCGAGCCTGCGTGCCTTGTACGGTTTAGGTTTTAGGGTTTAAACAAAAGCTTGCGAATTGGAGCCTTTCCTTCCAAATCAGCTACAGCTCAAATGCGCCACACTTCCTGACAGTTCCCCTGCCGGGTGATCCCCTGCTTCGCCTCATACCAGACCAAAAAAGCACAAACAAACGCTTGCGAGTTCGAGCCTTCTTGTTCCCCTCACACTCCCAACAAACAAGCCTGCACCCTCTAGGTCTGTCCGGGACAAACACTTGCAGATTGGAGCCTTCGTTGTCCTCCGCTTGCTCTTGAAATCTCCGTGACTGACGACGACTCTAGTCCCGCAATCCTGACCCCACTGCCACTTCAGCTCCCCTGACTACGCGCACAACCGTTCAAAAAGGCAAAATCAAATGCTTGCGACTTGAAGCCTTCTCCTTACTCGCAGATACAGCTCACATCCAGTAACATAGCAAGTAACCTTAAACCTTTTTGGCGTACTGTGATTGTAGGGGTCATAGTATCAAAAAGGTTACATGTTAGATACTCTACGATTAAGTTTTCGACTGCATGAAGAAGAACGTCAGCAGTTTGGGACACCACTAGACGGCCAGCTCTACTCACACTCGATGTCTAGCCCTAAAACCTATATTCATGTTTTTTGGCTTACCTGTTAGTTCTGTTGTGGAATCTTTGACACAAGTACTATAGAGGGGTTGTGGGTGATGCTGCGTGTTGACGTCTGTTGATTTCATTTTGCGACGTTTTCTTTTAGGGTTTACGGAGGTTGGGTTTAGGGCTTTACAGGGCCGCCGACCCCCCTTCAGAGTTGGCAGCCCCTCCAAATTTGGGCGTTGTCCCTCCCGCAGCTTACATCATTCGTGAAGCTGATGCCAAAGCCTGGAAATTCTGGGGCTGTGTCTTGTACTTCGTTGCAAAGCTTGATTCCCCTTCCAACATATGGGAGGTTGTATACGAGATCAGATAGTAACGTCTATGGGATAATGCAGGGAAAGTGCCACCTTTCGCGAGGGATTATTGCTCAGAGCCTCAGCACGAAAACAAACACTGACATTAAAAAACAAACATGTTGAAGCACATGCTTTCATTCACTCAAGACCTCACCTGTTTGATCTATCCGTTGCTTTCCGAAACAATGCACCTGCTTCAAGCACAGCCGGGCCGAGGCGGACGACGCGAAGCGTTAAATAGTACGGGTGAGGATTAGGTGGTCTTGCAAACAGATTGGCATATAGGACCGATTGTAAACAGCTTCTGAATTACTATTTTGAAGGCTCAAGGGTTCTGGCTTTAAAGGGCCTGTCAGGATCTGTTGAAAATAATCCGTGACTTTCATGGGAGAATTCATGTAGGGGGGCCTCAATAATTGGAACAGGGCTGAGGGGTGCATTAGACTATAAGTAGAATAAGGAACAACCAAACCAGTATAGGTAATTATTAAAGCGCCTATAGTAGTTGTCCAGCTTCCTGATTGTGGCGTAGTCTGCTGCTAAGACGGGCGTGGAAAGGGTTGACACTCTGGTGTTAGGGCTTGCATATATAATCTCAAAGGATACTTGCAGGGTCGGAGGACATAGTAGGTACGTAGAGTCGTAAGTGCCAAGGCGGGATCCTAATTGGGGCTATGATTTATAACTCTATGAGTTTAACTCCCCCCTACCCTCCGAGTAGCCCCTAAACCCTTTACCCTGCACCCTTATAGTACCCCTATATCCCCCTTCAAGGGACCCTGAAACCCTGGATGTAGGCCTGATTTCGTGGCAAAGGCAGCTTCAGAGGCTTACACGGGCTTACTCAGTTACTCATCCACACTAAAAGGTCTAGCGTTTAGGGGTTTGGGCGATAGGGGTTCAGGGTTTAGGGTAAAGCCTTGACCTAGAAACTCAATCTTAAACCTGCATGCTTGTAGAAGTCTCATCGCGTTCTTGTGGTCTTCTCATGAAGTTCTCATGGGGTAATCTACAAGGTGTTGTTGAACTCTGCACCTCAAGATTCCATCCCTGTAGTCTAACTTCGGAGACCCAGAGCTTTGTAAAGGGTTGATACTGTTGATGATAGAATTCCTGCATGACCTTAAGGACCCTAAACTATGGGAATTCTGGTATATATTCTTTCATACATTCGGCTCTGAGTTGAGGTTTGTTTGGCGTCTTGTTAGGTTCTGGTTTAGGGCATGGCTCTTGTGCTCTTAGCACAAACGACAGGAAGCGCAACCACAAATTAGAGTGGCGTGGAATGTCTTGTGTTCTTAGCACGGGGATAAAACAAACCGTAGAAGCAACTACAAGTTCATGTGATTTGTAAATTCATAGGGTTGTATTCTCAGGTGCAGCATGAACAGGTATCATAACCCACTGTAATCCCCCAAACCCGCCAATCTATGTCTTTGAATTTAAGCCTGAGAAACCCGCTAAAAGCCTTAAACTGCAAACCCTAAACCCTAAACCCTAAAAAACCCCTAAACCCTACACTGCAAACCCCTAAACCCTAAACCCTGAAAAGCCCCTAAACCCCATACTGCAAACCCCTAAACCCTAAACCCTCAAAAACCCCTAAACCCTATACTGCAAACCCCTAAACCCTAAACCCTATACTGCAAACCCCTAAACCCTAAACCCTAAAAAACCCCTAAACCCTATACTGCAAACCCCTAAACCCTAAACCCCAAACCCTAAAACTGTAAACTCCAAGCGCCTCCTCCCGAGTGGACATCCGAGATTCGAAGGCCAAGTCTGCGTAGTTCGGGAATCCTCCGTAACGAAAACTGCCCACTGGGCTTAAGGGCTTTAGGGCTTAGGGCTTCAGGGCTTTAGGGCTGAGGGCTTAAGGGGTTTATAGGCTTAGCGTTTTAGGGTTTAGGGGCTTTGGGCTTATACTTGGAGCTTTGGGCTTATACTTGGAGGATCTTGGGACTTAGTAAGTAAGGTTATAGGTACCCTACTTGGGGTTAGAAGTTAGAAGTAATTAATTATGCCCTACACTTACCTTATTTTGGAACCTAGTTACCAAAGTAAGTTTATAGGTGCCCTACATATTATTCCCTAGAATTGCATTATTTTATGACCACAGCTCCATTATCCTCCAAGTAGGGCTTAGGGTTGGGGCGTAGGGGGTTTCGGGCTAGAGCTGAGGGCTTAAGGGGTTTAGGGCTTTGGGCTTAGGGTTTGAGGGTTAAGGGCTTAGGGTTTTAGGCCTTCAAGACCCTAAATCCGAAACCCTACTATATCCCTAAATTACAAGGGAGCCCCCAAAATAGCATAGGTAATTGTTACGGCCCCTATATTATAACTTCGAAAGCCGCTGCCGGGCCAATCACCGAAGGTCCGACACATCTTCTCTTCTACAGCAAGAAGTAGGATCTTTGTTCTAAACATCATCAAAAACGCATTCTCAATTTTCGGAAAACCCTCAACCCTCAACCCTAAACCCCTAAACCCCTAAAACCCTAAACCCTAAACCGTGGAAACCCCAAGCAGATTGTAGCCCAGTCCGGTCTGTTGGAGAAGCTGAGCGCAGGGCCCAGAGTTGTTGCCCAGAACTGAGCATAGGAGAAGAATGGGCTTTGTGCGTAGTAGGGTTTATAGTGGTTTATAGGGTTTATAGGGTTTATAGGGCTTACAGGGTTTATAGGGTTTATGTAGTAAAGACTTCATAGGTAGTGGGTTTAGGGTTTAGCGGACAACTTGCGAGTAGCCTAAGTGGGATTTCCGAAGTGGGATTAACCCTGTGAAGGGGCCTACTTATCTCCCACGTGCTAAAACCTGAATATAAGGCTGAGGTTGGAACGGGGCTATAGTCACTATAGTTCAGCTGTACTGTGGAGCACCAAGGACTATTGTCGGTAACTGTGCCAACCCCCCAACTGCACATTTCCTACCTACCAAGTCCCGTGATCCTGTATTCAAAAATTCCCCGGTCTTCCGCAGACTGTAGAGTTACCTGCAACGCTCAGTATCCCCCTCATTCAGGAATGTACCTTAAATTTCACAGGCTTTCTTATTGTGACTCGAAGTATACTCCACAATGAACGGGGTGTAGGGCTCTCTGGATATACGCAGACTGGGGAGTTTGGGCTAGATTATATCCCTGATCTTCGCGCCCCCGCAAGATTCTGCATGTCTAAGAGCTTCGAAAGGTTTGCATACTTGGAGGGTCGGAGGACTTAGTAATAAGTAGGTAATCGTAGAGTTATAAGTACGATCCTAATTGGGCTTATGGTACTTANNTGGGGGGGGGGGGGGGGATCTTACTTGGGTTTATGGTATTTATACCTCTATAGAATACCTACTTACTAATCCCCCTAGGAAACGCTGCGCCCAATCCACATGCAGGGTTCTTATAGGGTCGTGAAAGGTGTTGTGATGGGTCGCAAAAAATCAGCACAGGCTGTTTTGGGCGTATGCTATGCTAGAACTGATGCTAGACTTATATGGAAGTGTGACTGTAAGAAGACATTATGACTCATGCTTCGGAGTGAAACCTCGAAACCCCCTGAGCGGTGGATGGTTAGACAAAGCAGGCAATTAGACAGACCACCCAGTACCCCTTTGATCCAGGAATAAACCTGAGCTAGATCTATTATTACGATATAAGGTATGTTATGCTCCTAGATTGCGGACCCTGCGAACACATCGTAAAACTCGAAAACCATATAGAAACTCGATGGAGACCCGCAACGCCTTAAAGCCGGATAGATAGGACTTGGGATTAGGGGGGACCCTTGGGGATATACCTTAAAGGGGGCTCCCAAATACTACCTAAACCCTAAACCCTAATTCCTAAACACTAGAAGCAAAGCCTTAAGGAAAACTCTCTCCAAGTAAGGCGGACCTGACGATGCTCGAGCATGGCTGCAATCACATCCAGGTTGCCTGCTGTGAGCACCGCTTTGGATTCCACAGGGGTTTCATAACCCTAAGGCTCTAAGGACTCATATTTTAAGGCTTTTGGGCCTAAAGACCGTTCTGTATGGGGCCTTTGGGCTATTTTGAGCCTGAGGGTAAGGGTTTTGACAGGGTCACTTATCAAGCATCTTGGCTGTCCTGATATTCTTCAACGAAGAGTCTGTAACTGAGTATGTCGGAGCAGATCTAAATTCAGGCCCCTTTAAAGTGTCCCTTAAAAAAGAAACGGCACCGCGACAAAAAAGGGAACCCGAAAAGGGACCCTAAGTTAGAGAACTACCCATTTAGGGTTTCGGGGAGGGTTTCGAGTTTAGGGTTGGGGTCCGAAAAACCCAGCTTCGGGCTTTTAGGGGTTCAGGGTTTAGGGTTTAGGGCCAACAGAAGGTTGAACGGCTAAAGTTTCCCAATGTTGAAGTTAGCAAAGAGCATGCCCTGTGTTATACCCTGTCAAAGAACCCGTCTTGCCTACTCTTGCTTAGTATCCCAGGCGAACTAAAGGTTAACCGCAGGAGTTGGATAGGGGTTATAGTACCGCAAAAAGGTTAAAGGTTACCCACTAGTTACCCACTTAGATACTATACCATATTGTACTAGACTGTACTATGCTATACTACTTCGTACTGTTGATGATATAAATCCTGCATTACCTTAAGGAGCCTAAACGATCGGAGTTATGGTATGCTCTTTATGAAGCGTAATGCAGGATTGATATCATCAACCGTTGGTCCCCCCGGACCCTCCAACCAAGGACACTCCAAAACCCCTTAATTAAGGAATATACCTTAAATCTGACTAGGGTTCCTATTATAACTTCAGGTATATTCCTTGATTAAGGGGTTTTGGAGTCTCTGGGAACCAAGGAGCACTCCTGCCTTCCTGCTCTGCATCATAGCCTTCGACGCCGAGCCTCGCGCGCTCCAGGAGAAGCTCCGGCGCTTTATTTGCGCAGGTGGAGGGGCGCTTAACTAGGTTCTTGTTTAAGGGATCTAGTTTAAGCTACCGCTACCATGATAAAGAAACCATACTATTTACTATAAACCCTTATTATGGTAACGTGAAATTGAATCCCTTCACAGGAAGCCGGTTAAGGTTTCGAGCTCTTCTGTTGGTTCAGGCTCAGGGTTCTAGGGTCTATTCTGTTTCTTTTGCTGGTGTGGGGTGTAGGACTATAAAGTTTAGGGACTCGTGCTTAAGGTTGAGATTGGGGAAGCCACGCGCCTTTCCGATCTTCAGATTTCGACTTTTGGGGGCTTGAGGTCCCTATGCTATTTGTCAAATTTCCTTGGGGAACACAAGGCTAACATTGGGGCCTACATCTTGGTTCTAGTAACCGAAACAGTTTAAGGGCTACTTGCTCTACTAAACAATAAGGTTTCTATAAGGGTACTAAAAGGGCTCTATATGGGCAGTTCTCTAAATTAGGGTCCCTTTTCAGTAAGTTACCGTTTCCCTAGGCTCAATGCTTGAGATTCACAGCCTAATTTTTATTTAGGGCTTACCGATCCCTGACTGAAAAACAACCCGGACCTTTAAGGTTCCTCCTTTTGTTCTTAAGCGGCTAAGTCCCTAAGCCAAACCCTACACTTGCAACCCTAAACTCTACACCCTACACCCATAAAGTCTTAGAGGTTAAGAGAGTTGAAGGTTCCTCCTTTTGCTCTTAAGGAGTGCAGTCGAGGGCGTTTCTCGAACCTTACTTCCCCAAGAAGCCAGGGAAATAACAAGTGAAACTTTCAGGTTACTACTAAATTATAAGAGCTCCAAAAGTTTAAAAGTTGGGTATTGGGGAAGCCTAAACCCTAAACCCTACACCCCTTTAAAGGAACCCTTAGCGCCTTCAAAGCGGGCCCTTAATACGAGAATCCTTGCATATTGGGGTACTAAGGACTAAGGAACCCGAAACGCTGCTCGCCTCCAGCGTGCTCGGAAGGCCTCCTCTCGGAGGGAGGCGTCCTGTGTTGGGCGGCTCGCCAGGGTTGTCCTACTTCATCAAAGAGCCACAGAAGAGGAGGTTTTGTAATGTAGGGGCCTTAATAATTAGAAGAGGGTTTTAGGCGCCTCCTTATTATAATTAAATTACAGTATCATATACCTCCGAACCCTATTCTATTTATTAAGGCCCCTACATTAGTTTAACTTAGATTGCCATGATGGTTTGGTAGTGGAGAACTCAGGCTCCAGAGGTCCGTTTTGGCAGTTAGAAGAGTTCTTATGATGGATTTAAGGCACAGGGGTTGATCGGGGTCTCTTTAACCATATAACGAGACGTCCCTCCTGTCGGGGCCCTTTTTATCAAGGATTCTAGCAAGGGGATACAAGAGTCCCTGGTCTCCTGAAACTCCCATGTCAGGGGTCTCTGGATAGGGGTGTTGACATTCTCGGTGCTGCAATTTGGGTAGTTCTCTAAATTGGTGTCCCTTTTAGGGTCCTTTTTATAGGGGTGCCGTACTATATTGGGGACCGAAAAAGGGACCCTAATTTAGAGAACTACCCATTTGAGGACTCTATTCGGTTTCGGCCGTGCAGGGTTGATAGAGAGAGGAACATTTCCATGCTGGGGGCGGCGCATTGACGTCTCGAAAGCTCCTAAGCCTCGTGTAACGCTGGCATTTCGAGATCGCAGCGACAAGCCCCAGTTGCCGAATAGTGTACGCCTACACTAAACTGAGCAAATCAAACAACTTAAAGAAGCCTCTAAAGGATCCCTTAACCAAACCTATTGATCCCTCAAGGAGCCCTTCAAAAACCCTGAACGGATCCCTTAGAGCCCTCCACCTAAGCATCTGCACGGCTCCGTGGCGGGAGCCGGACTTTGTCGTCCCCGCAAGGGACTGTGGAAAGAACGTGCTGTTGCTCTAACACGTGCTACACATTCACTTCGAACGCCTGCCGGGGATGCCTCGGGCACGATTCTCTAACCTCTGTCCCTGAACATCAGCAGCCCACAGTGCATATACATACATATATATATATAGCCATATAGCTATAGCGGCTATAGCGCTTTTTGTCCACCAAATCCTCGTCTACTTTCGAAAGCCCCTGAAGGCCTAGCCGTTTCGAAGCTGTGTAATTTCCCATAATTCCGGTGGAACTGCAACGGCGACGGTTGCTGCCTTCGCATGGGATTGGAGGACGCCAAGGACCTGGGAAAAACGCTGCACTCTGGGGTTTGGGGGCCTCAGGCCTCTTGAAAGGTCTTGCGTTGTGCACCACGTTTTGGAGAATCAGGGGGCTGAGGTGGTGCGGCAATATTGATAAAGGTTCAGACTATAAACTTCCTGGATATCATGGTGACTAACTTGAAAATCTTGCTTGATAAGTAATCATGTAGGAACCTGATTAAGAAGCCCCGGCCCCACAGCCCCAAACCCAGACCGAGGGAAAAAATACAAAAACTAGATCCCCTAATTCGGGACCCTAACTACTAAAGGGTACTTTATAGGAACCCCCTTAAGGGATCTAGTTTTTGGATCCTCCGGGGGGTCTGGGGAGAAAGCCCTGGGCTTCTGAATCAGGTTCCTATCAGGCCTTTTGCTCAAGGTCTGACCTCGAACACCCCACGTCTCTCTCTCTCTCCCGCTTTCTTTCGCGAGGGCTAGGGGTGGGGGAAGCCTCTCCCTCTGTCCCTCTCTCCCTCTCTCGCGCTCGCTCTCTCTCTCTCTCTCTCTCTCTCTCTCTCTCTCAGCCCCAAGCATGAAATCCGAAGCTGCCAACCCCGAATCCTGAACAATAAACCCTGGATAATGTAGGAACCTGATTAAGAAACCCTGGGTCTTTACTAGGGTTCTTAATATGAATCCTAATAAAATGGGGTTCTGGGGCCAGGGTTTCCTAATCAGGTTCCTACATTAAGGAATGCAGAAGCCTGAATGATTAGTAATGCTATTCCTCTGGGTTTCTTTTCATACGCCCCGCCCCCCAAGCCCCGTTAATTGTCAAGATCCCCCAAGGCGGCTGATGATATAAATCCTGCAGTACCCATAAAAAACGAATAAGACCCATAATTCCCATAGTTTAGGGTCCTTCCAGTCATGCCAAGGATGTTCTATATCATCAACAGTACCCCGAAAACCTAAACCCCTAAACCCTAAACCCGAATGCAACGTCGAATCACTGGGCTGAGGCTCCGGGCCTTTCTCTGGCAGGTGAAGAGCCAAGGGCCATCCTCGTGCCGGAAGCTAGCAAATACGCAGGGTTTAGGGTTTAGGGTTTAAGGGGACCTGTTCGGTGCTATAAGGGTTGTTATGGGCTTTCCAAGGGTTCTGGAGGGTTGTGGGTTTAGGGGGCGTAATACGTCAGGTCAGAAGTACCCTGTTTAGGGCCGTAGGTAATTATAAGTTGTTTGCAACACCAGCTACGAAGTGTCATGATCCTGTAACTAAGTAGGTTCCCAAAAGGCCGCTGAAGTACCATCATTGGAGTTCTGAGTAGTGCCACAGATACCTTATGTACAACCTAGTTACAACGTCCCATGATCCTGCATGTAACCGTTACTCAAACGTCCCTACTGAGGCCGCGGCAAGTATGAAGGGAGCCCTACAACCTTCAGCTAAGCTCAAGCGTATACGTTGACTTCTATCAGGCTCCTTGTTGTGAACCAAGAATGCCAAGAATTCGAAGTCCTGACTTGAGGGGCATAGGGCCCTCAATATAAAGCATCGCATAACCCTGCACTCCCCTCTAAAAGCCTCAAGCGACACTTATATGAACCCTGAAAAACCCATAATCGCCTTAGAAGAAACCTATACAAAACCCGAATCCCGAACATCCTCTTTGAGTAGGCCGAGTTCGCCCCTAAACCCTAAACCCTAAAACCCCTAAACCCCTAAACCCTAGACCCTAAACCCTAAACCCTAAACCCCTAAACCCCTAAACCCTAAACCCCAAACCCTAAACCCCAAACCCTAACCCTACACCCCTAAACCCTAAACCCTAAACCCTAGGCACTCCTCCGCGGTTGCTTCTTGGCCAGAGGCGGAAGCCGCTGCGGCCGCTGCCCGCAGGACCTCGCAGTCACAGGGTGTTTAGCGGGATTTTGCGGCTTGTATGCGAGCCCAATTACCCCTCAACTGATGCATAATTGCTTAAAACCCCTAAACCCTAAATTTCCGGGCTCCTTCATGCTCTCTGCTCACAGACTTGACGAGGCGTCTGTGGTGCTGTTTTCTAAAATTTTGCAGGGTTTTTACAGGGCTCGTAGGGTTTGAAAGGGCTCGCATGTGGTCTTATATCCTCTACACACCCGAAACCCTGAACCCCTATCGATCCCTCAAAAGGGACCCTAAAATGCTTGAACCCGGAAATGCCTCTTCCGGAAGCCCTTCCACAGAGAGGCGCTCGGTCCGCAAGGCCAGGGTCTGTGCCTTCGTTCTGCGGGGGTTGACCAAGCGGTCAGGGTTCTGAGTTCTACAAGGGTTCCAGAAGGGTTTAGGCTTTGGGGTTCCCTTTAAGGTTCTATAAGGGTTTGGGGTTTAGGGATTGCAGATATGAAACAGTTTTCAAATCATCATCAGGGAATACTACGTACTATTACCACTACTGCTACGATTGATATTTCTATTAATACGACTATTATTCTGACTGTTAGTATCTTTACTAACATGGGGTCTGGGCAATTTGCAAAGAGTTTTGGGGTCTGTTATACTAGACCTGTTTGCTACAAGGGACGAGGATTAGTAAGTGCTCCGACGGCTGTCGTAGGTAATTTGAGCAACGCACCTTCGCCTCCCGAGAACTTAAAGAATCCCCCAACGATGAATCGATGCAACCCTAAACCCTAAAACCAAAAACAACTTCACTGCCAATGGGGATCTGCATTTGATGGCATGTTCCGTTTTTGAATGGTGCAAAGCCCTAACCCCAAAACACATTGAAGGATTCCTGAAAATGCCCAATCTGTCTTTTTCTTTCAAGGGGGGGGTGTAATGTAGCACCCTCACCCAATCGGTACACACGGCACCCTCAGAAGAAAGGAGGGTTTAGGCTTTGGGGTCAGACCCTTATATCATCGCTCCATATATATATATATATAAAGTCTTGCCAAACGAGACGGTTTTGAGTTGTTCCGGAAAGGCGTGCGCCGACCCAGGTTTCTGAGCCTCGCTGTGCGCCAGGTTCTCCGCAAAGACGGTGCTGAGATACCCGAGCTGCTTGTTGCCTTCAGGTATCGGGGGTTTAGGGTTTAGGGTTTAAGGGGGTCTTTGCAGCCTTTTACGCAGGGTGTTCGTCGGGGTCTTTTCGAATTGTCGACAGGGTGTTTTTTCTAGTGCCGTGACGGACGGAGTAACCTCAGTGGTAGCCTCACTTAAAACCTACTTACGCGGACCCTGAACCTTAGGACCCGTCAAAAAAATTAGGAGAACCACTGGAAAGGATAGGAGTGCACCAGATTTGTGACATCATCACAACGAAACGACATGATCGTGCTGGCGTTCAGAGCAGATGTCGGGTTATAGGCGTCTGTGTTCATGTGCATATGAAGCTCAAGAGAAGTAGGGTTGGGGCTTAGGGTTTAGGACTGGCGGCACGCAGTGACATGAAACCAAGGGCATTCATGCTGCTGTGACGACTATGTCAGACGTCCTATGCTCACATCGATCCTTGAAACAAACGAAAGTGTAAGCCAAAATCACCCATTGGTCACCCTCTACTTTTCGTCATAGTCGTTCAATCACCGCAAGCATCGTCAACATAGTGCATCTGAACATTTCCAGCACCGTCATCAACAATATCAGTGTCAGCATCCCCTCATCGTCGTCAATTTCGCGAGCAAGAGCTCGCCAAAATCAAAATCATCAACAAGATGCACGACCAACTCCAGTCACACATCATCTGTTTTATTGTTATTATTATTGCTATTATTCTTATTATTAGTAAAATCGTATTAACTATATATTACTATATATGATTGTTATGATTATATTATTGTCATTATCATCTTCGCGGTCGAGTTTTTGGTGAAAGTTGGCACAGCCTTCGTCGAGGGCCCGCATCGTCTCGTGGTCGGCAACCTCCACGCCTCAGCAGACAAGGAGAGCATGTAGGAGTTTCGGGTTTAGGGTCTGGGCCCACTGCTTCATCCAAGTTTCGGGGGTTGTCCGATGAAGGAAATCAGTTAGTCATTGTTCAGGCTTCGTTGTCAGATCTTGGCGGAGGTTGTCCTACCTATAAGGGGACGGGCGCGCCAGGCGCCACGTTACTTTCGTACTGAGAAAGTGTGCGAATCTGCGGTGTTAGCACGTTTTCTGCAAAAAACAGGTTTGTAGCACGTCACGGAAACTACTGCATTTTTACGATCAGCAATATCATCAGCATCACCATCGTCTTTATCATTAACATCAGCATCATCATAATCTTAATCATCTTAATCATGTGTATCGTGACGACCGTCATCATTGTCATTATCATCATCAGCAACAACAACATCATCATCATCATCGTCATCATCACAGTCATGAGCATCATTATCATCAACATCATACTCATTGTCAACATTATCATACCCTTCTTCAACATCACAAGGACTCCAGCTCCTCTACAGGAAATGACGCGAAGCCACCCAGCTCTGCCGGCAACACACTGACGACAGCCGAAGGATGACGACGGCTGAAGGCATCTGTGCAATCCAGGAGAGCGCTATCCCGGCTCGCAA
>CAJNJA010068430.1:0-22549 GCA_905231915.1 Symbiodinium necroappetens
AAGCGGCTTCTGTCCCGCTCGGCCCTGATATTGTACTCTCTCTCTCTCTCTCTCTCTCTCTCTCTACCAGGTAAAGCTCTCTGTCTCTCTCTCCCTCTCTCTCTTTCTTCTTCTCCCAGGCTTGAGGGCTGTTTCGCTTTAACTTTTTGCCAACGATGGATAGGAGAGTCTGGCGCTTGGCGCAAACATGAAACAACAGAGACATGTTGGATGTGTGCAGACAGAAGAAGACTTCGCGATGGTGATGACTCTCAGATGTGGGAAAGCTCGTTGAGATTTTGGAGAACCCATCGATGGGGTGTGATCATCCGAGCATCTCTGCCTGCACAAACTCGATCACGCGAGGTAGGTGCTCACCCGTTGGAGCGGGCACATCTGATGCTCCACGTGGAGAACTCGAAAAATGCCAACGAAAACTTTCTTCCAGAGCCTCAGAGCACCCCAGGCCGAACTACGGAAGTCATCTTCGCGTAGCCTCTTTGGACTGGGATCTGGCCGGCTTAAACAATTAAGGTGCAAAACTCCTCCGGGCCATGGATGGCGATGCGGTGCAACTGTGGCACCCACTCCATGGTTCTCGCGACTGATTGTAGACTTGACTGTCCAGCGGTTCCATTTTCTACCCGTCTTGAGGCTTGTCGTCTAGATTCTCAATGGCTCTGTTTTCTCCGCATAATGGAACTTGCATTGTGTCCAAACCCCGCAAGTCGCTCGCCACCCTCTGCCGCGGCCACTTGCCGCACTAGTCCTCATCCTGCACTCGGCCACAGAAACTACAAGACCGGTGGCTCAAGTGCTCTATTGGCTCTATTGTGTCTTCATGGTGTACTGACTCTCTGCAGTGCAAGAAGAATTGCAACAAGAGCCCGCCTGCAAGCTGTAGTCTATCAGCGTCCACCTTACATGCCACCAATATACAGTACAGACCACATCGTCACTGTTCCCGAAAGCGTTGACGTGGCAAGACCCTTCGGCCTTTCTTGAGATCATCCGATGTGGAAGGAAGACACTCTGAAGCCATTGAGTGAATGAGACGCCGGCAGTCCGGTGATGCAGCCCTCTCCAGGACCCATGTCGTCTGCCTTTCAGGACAACAAAACCAAACCCACGAGAAAAGCTTCAAGCCTGGACAATCGGGATCTAGAGAAAGCTCGGGATCATGGAGACATCGCGGCCCGAGCTGTCGAAAGCCTCGATGGGAAGCAGCGGCTCCCCTCCGGTGACCGCGTCGTGCACAGCCTGAGCTGTTGAGATCTTCCATATCTTTCGGCATTCTGCCGGAATCATACTCTGGCACATCGAGCTGGGAACCGGCCATGCGTTCTTACACAACAAGAAAAGCCAATCATCTCACAGTATACTGCACATGTCGAGCATCACGACACCCATAACCCTCAGGCATAAACTGTCGATTCATGTATTGAGAGCGGCAAAGTACAAACCCCTTTCGGTGCTGCTAGGGGGTCGGCCACGAAGTGGAGGCCTCCAAGTTGCCTCTTCGACCTCGCCATCGGATGTTTTTGGATCAAGGGATGTTGAGGGAGAAGGCGGGGAGGGCCTCTCAAACTTGAGGTAGACTTCCTTCTCCTCTGGTCGGATCTTGTCGATCTTGTACCTCCCCGGTGGCTTGGGGGACTGGCTTGGGACCTCCGTCTCGGGTAGCGAGAGCAAACCAAACCTAGCACCTACGCATACCTACGCTCTGAAAAACGCGTCGGCCACGTCGTGTCGATGTCCAGCTCCATGAGAAGGTCGTCAGTCTCCAAATCCACCCGGATCTGAGGTGGATCAGGGCGAAATGGACGCGAAGAAACAACTCAGGAACGGTTGCAAGTTCGAAGGCTGCAAAAAAACTTGGCCCTGTAGGTGCTGCGAAGAAGAAAGCTCGTCCATGTTGCAGCTCTTTGGGACCGGGCGAGACAACACCTCTATATAGCTCTGTCCAAGCTGGCTTCAGCGAGGGTTTGAGATCGACAAGAACGGCATATCGGCGGGATCAGCATCATACTCAAGTCGGATGCCCAACCTCCCTGGACATGCGTGGACCCTGACACTTTGTAAGTCACTGGCGGCAGCTAGCTCCAGCGACCGCAGTGTAGAGCAAATGACTGGCACGATGTACAGCTGAAACCTACCCCAAAGGTCCGGCACGTCCATTTTCGTGTTAGGTGTTCATGGGGTTTTGGATAAAAAGCTGATGGTGGAGATCAACAGGCTTGTCAAGCAACAGGTGAGCTTCAGCACAACAGCCGCTGTGCTATGCCACAGGCCGGCGACACCATCCGCTCTGCTCGTCAGAATCAGAATGCCATACACCTGCCATGGAAGAGTATCCTTTCTTATCAACTCCCATGACGCTTTTGCAGATCTGCTCCGCCTGAGCGCTGTCGCTGAAGCCCGGAGGAATCCGCGCCAACTGCCCCGGCAGCTGCCTCGCGATAGCGCAGAGCGAAGACATCTTATGGCGGAGACTTTTGAGGCCCGCACCCCGGCTTCACCCTTGCCAGGGCACCGAGGGAGATGGCTGTCATAGCGAACTGGGTGAAAAACAGCCTGGCTGAATCATGCGAACTGCTTGGACTCCATACCAGTGTGCAGCTTCCAACAGCTCATGGGCGCAGTCATAATCTGTCCAAACTCCGAGGATGTCACTGGCGGAAGCCCCGCCTCTCGGGCAACCGCTCATAGGCCATCTTTACCAAGGAGCCCTGCAACATGCAAAGAGTGCTGCCAGTAGTCGAAAAGGGGCTGCCCCCGGACTTGCCAATGATACTTCTGAAGGGTGCGGGCAGTACTGCTTACGATAAGTGAAATATAGTCGACAGTGTGACGTCGATTCCTGCACGCTGGTGCTCTTCTTCTTCGCTGGTGGCTGGTATCCGGTCATCTTGGGGTAGACCTGCACGCGGGCGGCCCCCCCCCGATGCCCTGCGCTTGCAAGGCTTTGCAGCCTCGCGCATGCGGTAGTTGAGCCACAGCCGGAGCATGTGGCAGTTTCGGCCTCGTGGGTACAAAAAGGTCCAAAGCACCTCACCGACGGCTAAGCCCCAGACTGGGGATGATCTTCGTCTTCTCCAGGTACTCGGGCATGGTGTCCTGTCAGAAGTCTCCCTTCGAGCAGTGCTTTGAGCCGGCACGGCCCAGCTCCGGCTCTCAAGCGGGATTCACTCAAACCCAACCGAACAGCAGAGACACATTACAGTCACCTCTGTGATCCTATGTGCTTTGATCGTGGCGGAACAAACTCGGTCGACAGCTGCACCAACGGTTATTGAATCTCCAGCTCCTGTCTCAAGATGTTTAAGCTGTCGAAAGACCTTGCGGCTTCCTGCCACATCTTAGGGCAAGCAGAGACGTGTAGCATACCCTTTCCTTCACAGCTGCCAGCGCAACGATCAGCATGTTCCTGAGAATTCTGGAAGGGAATCGCGGTTGGGTTCAGCAGCACGACAGAATTGCCCATCGAGGACTAAGAGGTTCAAAACATACTGCCAGATCTGTTGTCCGGTTCTCTGGGTGAGTGTCTGAAGAGCTCTAAAGCGGGATTACACCATCTCTCGGTGAAACTTCCTGCAGAAGTTAAACAAGCAGCAAACTCAAGAACCTAACGGAAGCCTTGCGGTTTCTGACTTCAACTACACCTCAAGCTGAGGCATTATTTCACCTAGATCTGCGGAGTCCTGAACTGCTAGAAACACACGTTCTGCTTCTCGCACAGCCAAGATGCTTCATGACTTTGCGGAAGAATCGGATAGTCTGCACAAGGCATGCAGAGGGGATACCACGCAAAAACTCTGGCAGCGGGACTCCCCTGCGACCACAGCATGAGCCCGGACTACAGCTTAGATGCTCATTGCTTAGTGCTTTCCGCGCAGTCTTCCTCAACCGCACCACGCCTGTGGCTTCACCTTGGACTCTTCAATGAAAATCGTCATCAGCTTCTGCACCTTGTCTGCAATTTTTGTCGCAGAACGGGCAGAGCGAAGACTCCTCGTTTGAGCCCCAAACGACCACAGAGTTGACCCGTGTGGGCTTCATCTGAGCGACCTTGCAGAAACGGGACTTCTGCTCAAAGGCAACTTGGGAGCACAGCAGACAAGCATCGCACTGGCAGGATTAGCAGGATTCGGGGACCAGAGCTGGGGAGCTGGGCTCGTCGGTACACAGCGTTGGCGTCCGTTACCATCAGCCTGGCCCAAGGAATGTGCACTTCCTACTAGTAACAAAATACAGAGTGGGGCGAAGTGTCAGTGCTCTCGAAGTCTCCAGTATCGGGCGGCATTATGAAGTTCAGGAACCATGCAGCAGAGGTGGCTTGCATTAGGCGCAAACATATTCACAGTCGCGTATCACCGTCGCCATGTCTGCAGCAAGCATGGTGCTTTCAAACTGAACCCAACCTGCCGTAGTTGCGCAGCCGGGCCATGAGACGGACGTAGGTGCCGGATCCACCCCATCTTGACTCCCGATCATGAATCACAGTGATCGCTGAAGGAGGACAGTGGCAGATGCGTGCAAACGCAGTAGGTTTGGCAGATGCGAAAACACCAGCAGCAGGCGACAGCAAATGAAAGAAGTAGTGGTGGTGGTAGCAGTAGCAGCAGCAGTAAGCAGTACTGTATAATCTGTCAGCAGCAGCTGAAGTGGCGCTAGTGACGGCTACAGTGACTACACCTTTGCCGCCTTTGCAGCTACAAAAAGCGCGCACGGCAGACTCCCACATCTTCTTCCCGTCGCGCATGACAGGCCGGCTGAAGCAATCGACCTGGCCACGGAAGCAATGAACTGAACCGGACTCAAGCACTTGTTGTAAAGCTCAACTCGTAGTTTTTCCAGCCTCCCACTGGGAGGAGACTGCACCCCAGTCAAGGTCCTCTGGGACCTCCGACTTCCTGAGGTGAGACATTTCAGGCATGCAGAAGATGGCAAGAAATATGCAGTGTGGAAAGACGGCTTCGGTGAGAAGAACTCAGCGAGTGCCCTAGAAGCTTCGTGTACTTCGGCTCGGGCCCTCGGAGCTGAGCCCTGGACTTGGCAATCTCCCCGTCCTTCGTCTTCGTCGCTTGCATAGCGACACCTCAGCCATTGTGGCCGTTGATGGCCGTTGCCAGCTGCAAGACTGGCTCAACTTTATAAAGGCTGACTCAGCTGAGTTCAAGAACATCTGATGCCCTTGCCCGCGCTGACTTTCGATGATCCTCGGCACTCGGCACTTGCGGCTAGACAGGTGACGCTTTTCCAAAGCGACCCGAGCATTGAGACCTGTCAGTTGATCCACTGCGCCGTAATCCCGCCAAGCGCAAAGCCCACAACACGAACAACTCTGGCAACCAGTCATCAAGCAGACCAGTGTTACGCTAGCCGGTCTCCATTTTACCCCGACGAGTCCCACGAGTCATGCTGCCAGGCCGCCACCTCTTCGGACGAAAGCCGGGACCAAAGCTGCCAACGCCACGAGACTCGTCAGGAGCTGTTGTCGCGATTACAGGGCTCTTACTTCATACGATCGTTATCTATTCTCCAGTGTTGAAGCAAGCTCGACATGTAAGCCAAAACCTACCCTGCCAGTGCATCGACGGCTCAGCCTGCCTGAGGCTCTTGGAGAACAGTGGCAACTCCTTCCGGCGACTTAACTCCAGAGCATTTCAGGCTGCTGGTACGGTCGAGCTGCATTCCTAACCTGAAACCGGTGGCCCAAATATGAGCAAGCCTGGGCCTCAAGCGTCTACTGCCTACTCAACTGGTTCTTCTCATGGCGGGACTGCCTGACTCGTGACCATGCAGCCACAACATGCTACCACTACCTGCACAACCAAAAGGGCCCTGCTTTCCATTGCTTTCCTGAAGCGATCACCCCCTGCTGTTTGATGGGCTGAGAATGGGCCCGCCTCTGTAAACCCCGTCGGGCCAGAGGTTGGCCCTGTCAAAACTGCGGGCCTCAGCTGTGCTGGTGGTTCCCGTATAAGAAGCTGCGAGGGAAGCTGCTACAAATTCATTTCCCTTCTACATGTTGCTTGTATAGGAGTGCTGTAGACCGGGGAGGTACGCTCCAATTACCGTGTAAACAGACTCTTTAAAGGGTACTTTGACCGTACCTTTACCATCTACAGCACTGGTATAGAAGCAAGTCTTGATTTAAATGACCTAAATTCCAGAGAGCTGTCCAAGCCCGACGCCGTGCGGCCACTGTGCCAGTGGAGCTGCTAGGGCTGCCTGGCTGCCTCGCTCTTTGCCGGCAACATACGATCCACCCATTGGAGAAGTTGCTTTTGCTCGCTTGGCATTTGCAATGCGCACTGTTGCAAGGCCTAGGCAGCACGAAAGCCAACGAGGATGCTGCAAGTGCCTCGGCGGTAAACCACTAATCAAATCTTCTGAAGGCGAGTTGAAAAAAGGAGCCGCAACACTGGCCAAAAGCATAAAAGTGCTCGTCATGTTCCAACAGAGCAAATCTCAGATGCAAGCCAGGCATAAGGCCAGTGATCCAGCCGCAGACCGTTTGGGAGAGTCCATCATACTGGGTATCAATCCTGAGGGCTACTTTGCACAACGTTCAGAGTATAGCGCATGTGCTCGTTGTGCTGCTTCGATCTGACGGTGCTTGGTGGCGTGTGCTGAAGACCTCTTGACTCCGTGCAGTACTGCTTAAGGTACCGATGCTTAGCCAGAGGCTTCACAGACAGTGGGGCGGCGCAGCGCGGGGTGCATCAGGGACATCCATTGCAGTCTCGACTTCTCAGCGGGGAGCAGCATGAAGCCCGAGCTCCGAGCTCCGATCACAGAGTCGGCAGAGTGTTCGTACTCAGAGAAATGCCATGGCCGCTTATTTTCAACCCGCAGGATGTGGCTGCTGGCCTCCAGGGGATTCTGGGCTCCTTGGACATGGGAAGGCTAAAGTCACCATAATCCTGAAAATCAAAATGGTTCCCAAAACTGTCCCACAACACACCCAGTGCCCGACAACCCAACATCATGAAAGAGTCCACTCACCTGGAGCTTTTCCTTAAGACAACTCGATTCTAGATATCCTTAAATCAACCTCTCTCGCTCTGTGCATCCTTTGTTCTCCCTCTCCCGTCGTTGTCCTCGTCTCCGAGGCCCTCTCCCCCAAAGAAGCGCCAGGCGGCCAGGGAAGCGGGACCTGGCTCCAGCCCACGGCCCGACCGGCCCGACCCGCGGGCCGCAAAGGGAAGCGCGAGAAGACTCCTTGCGAACCTAGCGGCTGCAACTTTGGGCGCAAGCTCCGGCATCTCCTGCACCAACAGGGCATGCCCAGCACCTTCATCTGGAATCTAGTGCTCCTCCCTACTTAATCCTGTACAGCATGGCTATGTGCAGGTTGTCATGTTTGTTCTGGCTGTTGCATGTGGCATACTTCGTGCCTCCAGCACTACAGCATTGCGTGTGTGATGACAACACTGCGCTTAATTGAAGGACCAACACCGGAAGCTGCGTCCCACATGGTCTCCTCTTGGAGGAGGCCGCTGGGTGTGGGATCGAAGAGGCCCTCAACAGGCGAGAGTCTGGATCTGTCTGGTACTGCGAAAAACCGGCATCGCGTCGCATCGCTTGGGTCCAGGCTGCCAGTGAAGCGTCAGCGCTCGGAAGACGTGGACTCCTCTCAGCGCATGCTCCAACTGCAGACGCGCTTTGTCCGTTCTTTACGCTTCGACCACTCCTCAAGTCGGTGCCTGCAGGGCTGCACTCGGCGGGCTCGAAGGATAGCAAGTCCATTGCGACTTTGTCCTTATCGCTGGCTGAGCCGTGAGCCAACTCCAACATCTCCTACAGTCTCAGCGGAGGAGCCGTGTTGGACAGCTTTGTGCTGCAAAGTTGCAGGACTGGCGCCCAGTGTTTCTGCACCTGAATGGCTGGCGAGCCTGGGGTCTCAGCAAAAGCATCAGCCACCCAGCCATCCTTCTGACGAAGGGGAAAGAGCGGCAGCACGTAATGTATTGGCAGCAAGATTAAAGCCAAGCGACATCCCACTGCCTTCTTTGGGCATCTCCAAGATGTCGATTTTTGATTTTGCCTTCGCAGCACGGCATTCGAGGCTTCAAGACTCCAAAACCACGTAACAACCCCAGCACCTTCGCAAGCGGGTCCAGTTCTTCCAGCTTTGGCCTTGGACGCTCGCGACATATCTCGGATGCAGCAAGCACCTCTTCAGAGACCACTGCTGGGGCTGGGACAAGCTCTCAGCCACTATGAGATTCACCTGCAACCGGTGCTAAAGTCTCTTGTACACTCGGACCACTGTCGCCAGATCAGACCCTCATCAACACCCCGATGGCCCTAACAAGTTTGAGCAACCTCCACGGCATTGGGGCCTCGTCGGCATCGACATTCGCCTCCTCCTCCATCTCGTAAGATGCAAAGCTGAGTTCGGCCTACCAATTTGGTTATGCAAGCACACGTCTCTAGTTCTTCTGAAATACAGCAAGGAGACATGCGAAGTCACAGAGCACCTGAGTCTCGTCCGGCTGTTGATCTAGAAGCTGCTCAAAGCTGGGGAGTTGGGACAGCAGCGCCTCCCAAGACGAGCTGGTCTGGGTCTACAGGAAGAGGAGTCTCTGTGTGAGGCCTCCGGTTCTTCGCCCCATGTCACCAAGCCGGGCTTCTCCTGCTCTGTAACGAGGGATGTTTTGGGTCAGGGAAGGCCCTTGTGATCCGGCATTGAGGCAACCAGCCCTCCACTTCTTGCCCAGTACAAAATCACATGTTCAGACACGCCAATGTCCTACGATCCTATAGTGGGGAAAAACGCTGCGTGGGATATTGGTGCGCATGTTCAGAAATGTGCCTATGTAGATGCCAGCTGCCAGGTTTTCAGAGACGTAGCTTCAGCAAGGCACCGCTATTTGGCTTGGATTAACAAATCAGAAATCTCCAAACCATCTCCGACAACAAACCTTGTCTAGCACCTAAAACCCTCAAAGAACGCCAATCCCTCAGCCTTTCACGCCCTCACCCAAATCCGAAACTTTTACACCAAATAAACCCTGTTCAAAACGTGAACACAAGGTTTGTCGAACACAGATTGATGTGTGCTTTAGGCCTTTGTGTCGATGTTACGATACTGCCTTTGCGATCGCTCAGTGTTGAGCTATTCCGACCCCCGACCAAGTAAGACGGTGGGTGAAGAAACGAGGGAAGAAAGAACAAGAAAGACAGGGTTTGGGCACACGTCCGAAGTAAACCCAGGCCCAAACCCGAAGTTCAAGCACGCAGGGCCATGCCTATTTTCATTTTCATTTTGTACTGACTAACTGACTGACTGAGTAATACAATCAGACAAAGAGCAGGGAAGCAAAGAAGCAAGCAAACAAACAAACACACAGACCGACAAACAATAACACAAGCTAATAAGAAGGGAACAAGCAAACAAAAATCAAAACGAACAGATAAATAGCAAACAGTTACCCAACAAACGAACACACATGCGTTCGCACGCACCATACGCGACATATTGCTTCATTTCGGGCTTCGACTTGTGATGGCATCTTCATGTGGGCGGATATTGGAGTATGAAGAAGTGCCACATCAATTGTAGCCAGGATGTCCTCTTCGAGGGAGCTGTGCATGAAACATCCAGTTCGCCGCTTGCTTTTGGCGCTGCAGCGCTCTTGAGGACAAAGACATCGCTTGTTGCCCAACTGTATCCCACTGTCACACTTTATAAAGCTGCCCTCTCCGACATTGCTTTTTAAAGCCCGTGTGGGGGAATGACCAAAACAGATACCGGCCCTGCACAAACGAATCGCTCCCGCGACGGTGGCGCTTCCGGGATGCCGCTGCTTGCTGTTGCATCGCTGTCTCCATCGGTGGCACAGAGCTCGCGGTACGTCGGAGGACTGGAACCTTTACAGTATTACAGGATGAGGCGTTGGGTCTGGTGTGTAGATGCACTTCTCCCATCAAGTGGTTGCACAACTAGCAGCTTTCACCCCGTGAATAGAGCTTCTCTTGTGGAGGGTGTGACCCGTTGGCAAGAAGTCACTTCAAAAGCATGCCACTGCCAAACATCCTTTCTGTGCCGTGGCCGGCATGTAACGGATCTTCTTTCACTGTGCTTTGTGACAGAAATCTTTCTTTACGAGACAAAACATGACACATGTTCTTGCTGCTTCGAACGGAGGCACTTTCTAAAGGGCCTTCAGCTGACAACCCTCAGCAACCCCTCCTCCAAAGCCTACAGGCTGCAATTGAGGCCTGTGTGAACAAACCACTCAAGCTCAGCAAACAGCACACGGAGCACCCTGGTGCCTGCGGCTGCCGACAGGACTTCTGCGAGGTCCGGGACGCGGCTGCGCTGCGAACTGGGCGGCTCCTTTCCCAGCGATGTCAGCAGTTTGGGGTTTGCGGGAATTCACGACTTGATGAGGCCGCTAACAAGCCCTTGACCAAATGAGCTACTTCCACTCGGCCACTATGCAACAGCAGGAACAACAAGCTACAACAATGGAATTCATGTTGGATTAATTTTGCACGAACGTCTCCAAGCAGCAACATGCTCCAAGACATGCTGCGCATGCGTCTGCGAGTCACCCAGTAGTCGATACCCCTTCCAGCCTTCTCCTCACTCAGGTCCAGCAGATCCTCCATGGGGCGGGCCACGACTGTGGCACCTGCTACAAAAACAAGCTGCGAGGGCGTTGGGGCTTTGAAGAGACACGAGCGATGGGAAGAAACTCCTAGCTTGCGTGTGTGGCAATGGCAATCGGCACCTCCGGAGCTGGATGCAGCTGCGGGGGTGTTGTCCTTCCTTCAGAGACTTTGAGGCTTCGTGCTAACTCCGAGTTCGAGCCACTCAGAACGCCTTCAGCTTTGAGCCTCAAACGAAACTAATGCCATTGCCTTAGCCAAGAAGCTGTGGGGTGCTGCTCGGCGGCGAGAGCCGCGGCACCGGTGGCGTGCGCTGCGGGCTCGGCGCACCGGGCATCCCTGGCCATGAAGAGTGGAGGCAGCAGAAGGGGTTTTGACGAGTCTGGATCCGTGGCTCCTTCGCTTTGGGTCGTGTGTATTTTCGCATAGGTTGGGAATGGCTCACGGCTTCCAGTGATTGAGATTAGCAGCTACAGCATGTTGCTCGATGTCATTGTTCAGCACAGCGTGACCTCATCTGATGTCGGGGACTTGCAGCATCTCTAAACTGTGCTTGCTGCATCATGCTGGCTGCTGCACCCCCGAACATCGGCATCATGTCCTGGTACTTCAAATTACCCAATATTATGCCCGAATTATGCGTCACGTCTCGTCATGCCACAACATAACCGTCTGTGTCATGCCATCATCATCAACAGCAGCATCATCATCTCGTCGTCTTCGCAGTCTTCACCCAGTCTTGTCAATGACTGCTCTCGGTTCTTGCAAAATCTGGCACAGTGCAGGACTTGCATTCCCGGGTGGTGTCGGTTCTTTCGGTCTTTCGCAGAAGTACAATCTCGCCCCTCCCCGCCTGATGGCCGCCACTCGCTGATGGGCACTCTTCCGGCACTCTGTCGGAGAGCATGGATTCGCCCCTGCCCATGCAGGATTCGGGATTACAAGACCCTCCGCAGCTGCCACAACCAGTCTGCAAAGTCAAGCCCAAACATCTTTCTCGAACAATGCTGGCGCCTCGGGAGGGCCAGGATCAACACGAAGCCTGCTGACAGGTCAGTATTATAGTGCCGGAATGGACACTTCTGCACATCACGTGCTTGCTTAACCGCAAACATCAATCCTACGAGCATGGATCTTGGAGACCGTTCGATTTCCCTGCTTATCCCAGAAAGCAGAATCCTCCGAGCTCGCCTCCGCCACTTCTGCTCAAACTCTTCTCGGAAAGAGGCTCTGCCCCTGTCCTCCGAAATCGCGCAAAACTGAGAGCTGAGGGAGTCAGCACAGCGATGCTAGACTGGAAATTCCGCGAAAGATTTGTAAGGCAACATTCAAACGCTGACATCTCCAAAAGTTGCAGCTTGCCAGGGTGCCCCATCAACAGAAACCCGGAGGCCTTGAAACTATGCTGCACATCACGTGAAACTTTGCGTGCGATGGCCACATTGTCGGCCTTGGCGATCGATCTACTCAGTGTCAGGGCCGGTGGGTGACGAGGAAGAGCAAAGCTTTGGATGAGAATGCATACATGAAGAGATTTCGAGCCCACGGCAGAATGGAATTCTACTTACCCCTTGAATTGAATCTGCTGGCATGTGGCAGTATACAGCGAAATCCATCCAATGAAGCCATCCACGGTGCGAACCCTTGCACGCCTCCCAACCTGCATCGGCGCATTGCTACTTCACGGCTTGGGAGATACGACTGGCCCTTCCCTAAACAGCTTGGCAGCACTTTGCAATTCAGCATTGCCTCTTGCAAGAGGAGCACCCTCTCACCGCAGTGGACCACGGCCACTTCTGCCGAATTCAGCTCGCAGCTCTCACGTAACATAGCGCCTCCCACGTACCTTGAGGCAGAGGACCAGGTCATACCCGCAGCACAAGACCCGCCCAACATTGCACTCCAAGCCACACCAGCTCCAACACCTCACCGGGAGGGCGCGAGTCCTTGCACAGAAACGGATTGAGCTGCGAACCCCTTTTTTTTCAGACACGCTTTCCCAAAAAGTCCCGCCTGCCACCAGGCGACCAAGGCCTCCCAGCGCTGGGAGAGCCAGGCCAGGGCCGCGAGGCCTCCCAAACGATTTGCCCCAGGGTTTGCCCGCGGGCCTTCAGCGAAGGAGTTCCCGGGTCCCGTCCTCGGCTCTGCGAGCGGCGCTCCCGCGCCGAACGGGGCATCGCGCCATCTCCGCCGGGGCCGGAGATTTCGCTCTCGAGGTAAGAGCTGGGCCCTAGGCGCCGGAGTACTGGGGCTACCACCCCTGTTGCTCGACTGTTGGCTGGACTGGTCGAGTTGCTGGTGATGAGCATTTGGGCCTGAGGACCCGTGCATGCTTCTGTGTCTAGCTTGAACTTCGCTTCCTTTCTTTGGACAAAGACAGCTGGAAGTTCGCGCAGACTAACTGTCCACAATGGAATAGTTCCCGACTGGACGCGCAACAATGATTTTGTGACTTTTTTGCCGCACGATCGGAACTGGCAGCAGCCTGCAAGCCGACCTCCACAAGCCCCGGCCCTCTGGGATGCTGATGATGGCCCTAAGTCGGCCTAGTCCACCAGCTCGAACTCCAGGACGAACTTGCTGTTCTTCACTGCAGCCTCACATGCCACGAGAAGTGCCTTTGTGATCTCAAGCTCGTGAGCCCAGGCAGGCGAAGAAACCCCTCCATCAAGGAAGCTCTCCGAAGCACATCGAGGCTCCAGCATTCGGTGATGGCTCAGGTGCCGACACTCCGGATGGATTCATCCGACTCGGTGTCGAGGTGGCTCCGATCTTTGGGAGCCACGCCGTTCCCTAGGTCGAAGGGATCAAGACAAGCAATCTAGCTCCGACAGCCCCTTCTCGAGAGTGCACGTGAAGACTTTTCCTTTGGGAAGGGGGGTTGGTGAGGTCTACCACTACTTGCAGCAGCAGCTCCCTACTGCTACTACTCCGACCACCCTGGGCTTCCAAGCCTGAAGGCCACGGCCTTGGGACGGAGGCCTCTTGCCTGGGCAAGGACCCCACAGGTCTGCAGTCCTCTCACCTCGCCAGCGTGCGGCACCTCTGTCGCGCCGTGAGCTGGTAGAAAGACACAGCGTGGGCCGCGCGATCTGGCAATGGCTTGTCCTTCGGCCTGGGCTGATTACTTTGCAGCGCAGAAAAGTTGACTTGGGAATCTATTGACGCAGTGGCCCGTCCGAATCGCTCGATTGTACTCAAGCTAAGCTGTCGGCAGTGGAATTCGAGCATTCCTGAAAGACCTTGGGCAAAAGGATGAAGCGGATGGGTCGCATCCTCTCCGAGGTCTCCGAGGCATGGGCTCACACTCGTTCTGGAAGCTCCAGTCTTCCATGGCCTGAAAAGACCGGTGAAGGACGCGAAGCGACGAAGGACGGAACGGGCTGATGGATGAGACTTCTCGTTGGGACTTTACCCTCTTCCAATCATACCCTCTCTACCAGGATATCAGTGCTACCACACCACGAGCAAGTGGCGCTGACCCGTGCAGACCATAGGATTAGGCGGCGACTGCGACCACTGAGAAATACAAGTAGCTCTCTTCCAAAGCTTCTGCATAGAGTCCGACCATAAGGCTCTGACCTTGTCGTTGTGTATGGGCCACCACCTGGAACTTGCCACATAAGCAGCATGTGCAGAACATGAATCGGGGCATAGGACTGTCTTAGGCTGAGGGACCAGCCAGAAATTCACAGACAAGGCCAGCGGACCCTCGTCCTTGTGCCAAGACCAAGTCACCGGATGCATCAGCTTCAAAAAACATCAGATCAGCCGCTGGTCAGCCCCCGCAACTTCACACAAGGAACAGCAGCCACATAGCTGAGAGCAGCTCGGGGCCCTGCCTGGATGCCCAAGGAAGGCGGCGTGGACGTCGCCACCCAATGCCAGTGGTAAGCTGGGATGTAGAGCCTGAGCCGGGCTCTGTCAAATGACATGGGGCTATGTTGCAGAAGATGCAGGGAGGCGAGTTTGAAGAAAATGACGTGTGTCTGCCGTTGAAACAAACTGCACGGCAGCCATGTTCTGCTCAGGAGGTATGATGGATCGGAAGGCAAACCGCAAGGATAACCACAATTGACAGTCTGGTATGTGCTGCTGGACCACAACGTCACAACGACTCGGACGTCCAGGAAGCTTGCAGTTTACAACACATGTTCTGTGCAGGGAGCCCGGCGTGTCTCCCTTCCTCAACGTGCCGCGCCGCACGGGGAAGTCCACACGGTCGGGCCATTGCCCCCTGGAGACCTGCCACACGGCCCAATGCAATCACAATGCCTCGTCCAGTGATGCCTTGTCCTGTAACAGAGACTCTCACGGTCATGTGTCGGTCAGCAAACTACAACTCCTCAATACTCCTCGCACCGTATCCTCTGGAACTTTTGATTCGGAGGTGACGTCCGATGATCTGAACTGCTACTTTGGTGCTACCTAGAATCATAAGTGGAACTCTGAAGAGCAAGAAGACAAGACGACACATCCTTGAGAGGTCTCCGGCCTTGCGGTTGGCCTCTGCCGGACGGAAAGGATGCACAGCGCTCTGATCGCTGGTGCATTCCGTTTGCTTCGAGGTGAACCTTGCAGACAGCTCCAGCACCGCAACCGGCTGTTGCGAGGATTGGCATTCAAGCGTTGCGCCCTGATAATGATCTTAAAGTTGAAGCCTCCCTCCCCTCTTCGAGGAACGAGCTCTGTGAAACTCCTGCGAGCTGGTTTCTGATCAGTATGCGAGCTTCACCAATTAAATCTTTAGGGATGTTAGAGTGTCACATAGGTTTGGGGTTTAGGATTAGGACAAACCCGGAGCGCAACAGTGCATTCTCCGCGGCCCGAGGCTGTGGCAGAGTGGAGCCAAGATAGCGCTGGGACGTGGCCGACACGGGCGCCAGCAACCACTGCCTCTGCACCAAACCGCGAAGGAAGGCGAGGATGCGAAAAGATGCAGAAAGTGCTGGAAGGTCCCCTTCTGTGCAGTCCAGCCTCTGCGTGGCATACCTCGTGGAGTTGAGAACGCCATGCTGGCCGGGAGGGACCAGCACAACCTGACACAGCAGAGATTCGGGATTCCCCGCAGCGGTATATCTCCCACCTGCTTCTCGCCTGCAAGCAGAGAATGGAAATTCTCCTGAAAGCTCAGTTTTTGAGCAACAACTTTCAGAACAGTGAACCCGCACCCAGCACTGGGGATCCCAATGCAGGGTCCATGCGGTCGCAGTGGAAGCAGCTGTAGATCATTGTGTCCTGTCATTGATATGTCACACTCCGCGCAACCGCGAAATTTCGGAGGCCATGTTTGATATATGGTAGAGTCTTTCTCTTTGCAGCTCATCACGGGACCATCGTCCTGACCGGGCTCGGGCACGGTTTTCTCGCTCCAGGGCGGATACGGAACGCGCCTGGGCCAGCAGTCAAGTTAGACCGATCACATCCCAATACTGAGTCTGCAGGAAGCCGAAACGAGGCAGCTGCCACGGGGGCCCGTTTGTAGCCCAGATGCGCGAGGAGTTCGGACCTCAAGAGCCGCGCTGATCCCGGACGGATTCCAAGGCGATAACACTTGCATAAGGCTCCGACTAGCCCATCCGGCGATCAGTTTTGGCGCCTTGTCGCATGACACGAAGACTGTCGTACAAAATCATCGCGTGCTATTTGCGGACACCTGTGGCCCCAAGTCCTGCAAGTGTGACCGGGTCCAAAGAGCAGACTATTCGGCTCGGTTCAGCATCGCAAAATAGAGGACAGGTACGCCGATTGCCGTCCAAACCGTCCTTTTGCATCTCCGTCGGCAAGGCATAGGTGTCGTGGGAGAGGTAAAAAGACAGTGGCCTCTGCAAGGAACGACTCTGGAGACATCGGCCAGGAGTTCATCTCAAGGCCAGGACACCAAGTCCCGTATTTTGCACTCCAAGGGCGCAAAGAAGTGGAGCCTAGCTGACATAAACTGTGCGAGTGTCCAGAACATAAGCCACAACAGCTTTGCTCAACAAGTTCACGCAAGCTATTCATGAGGCTGCTGCGGGGAGTCTGCATCCACTGCCAGGAACGGCACGTTTTGAACTGAGACTTCGCCTCATTCTGCTGTTGAAAACTCCAGGCAATGTTGCTACAGTGGCACCATGCAGAGTACACCCTCATGTCAATGTCAGAAACCTTCACCGCCTGCTTCTGAGAAGCTGGGGCCTCTCACACGCCAACCGCCGTCGCAGGTTCTCATGCTTGGCTAGGTCCACACGACCTCAGAACGGAAGGCGGTAAGTCGAACCAGATCAGTTCTATGGTTCAGGCTCCGTGACAGTACCCTACCGCTCAAGAAGGCTACAGTGTCCGTTGCTCTCAGCCTTCTTCTTCACGGAGACGAAGAATCTCTTGCCTCAGCAGCGCGACCTTTTACAGGGCCAAGAACGGCTTCGCCTGACAGATCCTAACAGCCACTCGCCATTGGCCTCGCCTCGCGGAATGCCCAGGCAGGGAGCCGGAGGCGGCCAGGATTAAAGAGGACCTCGGGCTCCCCGGAGTCGTCTCCTTGGCGTTGCAACGCCTATCCAGCTCGCCTCTATCCAGCTACATTGATTCATCGCTTCAAGATTAGACTGCAGCGAGGCTCCAAAATGCATCATCCGGCTATCTGCCGGATCGAAACCCACATCCAGGACCTAGATTTTTCTGTTGGAAGGTACACGGCTGTCTGGTCATCACTGATCATACGTGCCTCGTCCCGCAGGAGGTCGTCCCACCTACTTTTCTGCCAGTTGCGCTCTGCATCGGCAAAGGCTGGCCAGTCGGCGATCAAGCCTTTCACTTCATGATCAATTCCCCGACTTCTGATGCGACATCGACAGCCAAGACTTACCGTGTGGACAGGGCCTTCGATAATCACTGGCTCACTCTTGGCGGCAAATTCTTCGAAGAGCTCCGGGCTTATCTCGTCGGGATACTTGAGCCGTTGAATCTCCTGATGACGGAGAAAAGAAACTTGCCTACGCCAGAGATTGGGAAGCAGTGCACAAGATGCTCTGAGCTATGACTTATGATACTTATGATACAAAAATGCTTTACAAGTAGGTTGGCTCCTTCACGGGCACCTGAAGCTTCGGATCAATGGCCGCGCCATCCATGCTGCAGTGTGTACCGGGCCAAGCTAGGGCTTTATGACTTTATGCTAGCTTGAAACTTCGACCCGATGAGGACACAGTTCTGCATTCGACCTGCAACTTTCCAGCATGGCCTCTTTCAGCTTCCATGACATAGACATAGACAAGACGTCTGCATCCTCGCAGACCACACGAGCCCAAACGCAAACGCAAAAGATTTGCAACAAGTCACAAGCACCCTGCAACCCCCAAAACTCATGCCTTCCATCAAAACAGTATTTTTCTCCCAGATTCTCCCAGACTGGCTGCGGCCGAAAGCAGCTCCTTGATGATGCAGGCAACGTGGCCAACTGATTCGGCAACACTTCTTTTCTTATTTCGATCCCTCAAGGTCGTCTTGCTCCACGGCAGCGAGTTCTCTAAGTATTCGGCAGCTTGCTGCGGTCAGTACCACTGCAGGTCATGATTCTTGGAGCTGTGCCCTTCAGTCGCTCAAGCCTTGTCCTGAGCACAACGGGCAACGACGGTTCCAAACAGCATCAGCCCTTGCAAAGAGCCTCCGGGTCCTCTGCTTCCTCCACTTCTCGAACTGCTACGCCTGCACTCAAGAGGCTTGTCACAGCTCGTTGATGTTCGCATTCCATTCCGGTGTTTAAGTTTGGGGGGGTGTATGCTCCCACGAGGCGACTTTGGTGTTTAGCCTTGCCGGAAGTCCGGGCAAGATGATCCACCCGCCACGGCCTCCATGCATTGGGCGGCCAGCGGGTCCTCGTCAGGATCCGGCATGAGCCTGGCAAGGACATCTTCAGGGCCCCGTGACGGCGGGCGCCGGGCTCAAGCCTGCGATCGATGCGTTGGTGCCGGAAAAGGCCCAAAGACAGGCCGAGCTCCTCGGCAACAGGAACACCCAAACTGCGCCCACACAAAGAGTGGCTGAGGAGATGACAAATGTCGGTTGGACACGCCACCTCACTTCCAAAGACCGGCCGAAGCCAAGGCCAAAGCACGTCAGAGGGGTCTCACCCAGAAGGCTTAGGGCTTTAGAGCTCAGAGTCGTAGGCATACCGGCACCCACGTTTGGAGAGAGCAGCGGATTGAAACTTGATGATTGGCGAGGGCTCCGTCAGCACATTCCGATGTTCAGCTGCATGCAACCCAAATGCCATTAAGGCCGAAACGAGTATGAGCTCGTGATTGTTTCCTCCACTGCGCGCAAATCCTGACTGACGTGTCGAATTCAGCTTCCATGCTTGGGCGGTTGGCTTTAACATGAATCCGCTGCGCTGGCTATTACCTCGTTTCAACAGCGGCGAGATTTGCATGGCAATAGTTGGGGACCGGTGACTATAGACCGAGCGAGTGAGCAGAAAACTGTTCGCTTCACTCGCGTGGCCTGAAGAAGGGCCATGTAACTCATGATGTGCAGTCGCCAAGTCGTCGTCCGGAAGAGCATCGGATTGGTGCCTGAGGCCCAGTGTGCAAGCCCAAGAATCTCCAACTCTTCGTAAGTCTCCTGCTTAGGTCCGTCTCACCGTAGTCGTGATTTTGCACGTGAAGCATTCCGACTGTTCACTGTGATCGCTTTCAGACCTCCGGTTTGGCCTCCCTTCTCACCCAGCCAAGGGACTGTACATGAGGCTGCGGAAGGGATCTCGGTGCGCAGCGGTGGAAGTGCAAAGCACAGAGGAGCCATTGGAACCTTTGCAGGAAGGGTGGCACAAGCAACAAAGCTACATTTCCTAAACTCGAGTGCACATCCGGGCTGCCCTGCACCACCAGACACGGGCAGCAGCCTCATCCCCCAGAACAGCCTCGGGGCCGCCTCGGGACCTCACTGCACTCAGATTGAGAACCGGATCATGAATAAAAATGCAGAGGCTCAATGCACTCGATAACAGAAAAAGCAAAAGAAACCAACACGATCTCCATGGCTCACAAAAGATCAGTGTAAGAGCCAGAGCCTCAACCTTAGTAACCTTAGTAACGATCTTTCTGCATTCCATCTCCGAATACCGGCAAACAACAAGTCCCTTTGGCATCGACTGTTCCGATGCGATCGCCGCATCTCTTTGAAACTGCCTCGGCGACTGAGGCAAGCAATCACAAATCTTGGCAGAAACATGCCGGAGAGCATGAAATGCAGGAGCATTTGGACAAGGCTTAGGTTCAGGAGAGGTTGAAAACGCGTTGACAACGATGTGTCCGAGCTTCGAGCAGGGTCCGGTACCAAGACCTCCGATCCGAGTCGCACCTGGGGCACACTTGCAACCTGCTGGCTGCTGGCTCAGCTGCATCTTTCCCTCCTAATGCACGGTGCGTCGAAACGGCACCCCGCCGAGGCGCAAGCTCCTTGCCAGAGTCCCAGAACGGAGGCTCCTGCAAGGCTGGAGACATCCAGAGACACCACAGCCTGCACTATCCCTGCAAATAAGGGTTGGACTGAGGCCCGGACCCAAAGATTGTCCGGAAATGAGTTCTTCACAGGATCTGAGCTGAAGTACCAGGCCTGAAAACAGGAGGCCAACTACGCTGCAAAGACCAGCAGTACCCGTCAGGGCCCGGCCGTGTACGGCGACGGGGGTTCGCCATGCTGACGTGCTGTCAAGATCTCCTACGAGCACAGGGCTTAGATTGGGCGGTTGACATTACCAATGCTGGGAGAGTGCATAGAAGGGCGGCCCGAAGAAGAGCTTGTGTCGCAGATGCCTGGATCGGACCGGCTAGGGCTGTGCAGTGTCAGAGTTTCTTGCCTGGGCACTGGGGACAGACTCTGTACCTTCACTCCGATGCCGAGTGTCGAACACCCCTAGCAAGGCCGCGCCAGCGCGGCCTGCAGCTTGCCTCTCCTGTGCTTGCTCACAGCATCCCACAGCCACACACCAAATGCTTATGACTGCAGCAGAACCGGTTGAAGCTTGGCTTAACATGTGCGACAAACAGTAACAACCCCAGGGGGGTAATGTACGTACGTCGTACGTTCCTTGGGGTTCCTCATGCGTTTGTCTTGTCGTCCTGCTCGCTGGACTTCATAGCGAACATCGCTGCCTCAAGGAGTCTGCTGCGAAAGCATGTGGCAAACATACTCGAAGAACGGCACCGGATTTACATCCTCAGCAGCCATACGTCGTACTTGCTAGGCTCTCAAAACGAAAGTTCATCGTTGAAGATTGCACGATTGGGACACGTGGCCTCCAAGCGATGCTGGACCAGCTCACCCGGCCTTCATCAGACTGCAAGCCCTCGAGAGGAAGACAAGTGTCAGATTTCACCACAAAAACGAAAGATAAGAAAGGCAATCCTGCACCGATTCAATGGAGCATCGCCACTTTGCCTCGTGACAAGGTGAAAATCATCCTCCAGGAAGAGCAGGAACTCCTACCAAGAAACACGGCCCCGGATCTGATCTCTAAATGTCCAATGCCGACATCCGTGGAAGAAAAAGAGAGCCCAAAATTCAATTGATTTCAATTGCGGGCATCTTGTCTGTGCAAAGTGCCAGTCTCTGGCAGCCCACCTGGTCACATGCCGCAGCGCAAGCGGCCATGGCAGCACCTCTGCGAACTACGTCTTGAAACGACGGCTAGTCGGAATATTGAGCATGGTTGGCTTTCAGTGACGGCTTCGGCTGCGGAGCACCCCAATTCTGGAGTCGCGACCTTTGCAGGCCCGGCCTGGATCTCCAAACTTTTGACGCTTCCTGCCGTCGCGGGGTTCACAGCTCACCCTTACTGCAACGCATTTTCTCGAGTGTCACACGCAGCATCGTGCAGCCAAAACAGCCAACAGCACTGCAATGTGCTGCGGACCGCAGATCCTGATGAAGGGCTCTGGCCACGCGGACTCCGGCAGAAGCTCCAGGCCAAACCGCTCCGCGATCTGCCAGGCACCGTGATGAGAAGTTCAGAGGCAACTTGCAGCACGAATGATATTCACATGCACCTTCCGCCGCCAGCAGAGCACCTCAGAGACATGGCCGAGTAGCATATATAGCTCTACCTACGAGTATGTATTCGGCATGCACAGACATGTCATCATCTTCCGTTGCTTGGAAGCTTCTCAGAGCCTGACCGCTTCCTCCAGTTCCACATGCGAAAGAAAGGCCACAAAGCGTCGCCGGGCAAGTTCTAGCCTCGGGAGACTGATCGCACTTTCTCACAGCTCTTTGAAAGCCTACAGTGTGCCTACTATGATCTTAGGCCATAGCAGACCACCCTCTTGGTAGGACCTGGAGCCATGGAAGCGAGAATAAGGAGCTTCATCACAGCTGACTACCATTTGGGCACCTGACTGCAACGAGGATTGCAATGTGCTTGCACCCTCTCCGTGCATCACACACAAGCACAAGCCGGTCGACCTCCAAGACAGGATGTCGCAGCAGATGCGCAAACAGATCTGTTGATTGATAGCAAACAGGATCTTAGGCTTGTCTAGTCCACGCATATCCAGTGTCGAGCTGCCGGCCCCGGACTGGAGCCGGACGCCTTGAAACTCTACTGCAAAGTGTGTTTAAACAACGCAGCCGGATCAGACCCTTGCCTTCATCCACTGGCGCTCTGCCACCTGCACACATCCACTGGCAGTGGGCTAAGGACTCTCGACGCTACCTTGACAGACAGTTGCTTTCCTGACAGACCACCTCACGTTCATGCCACGGCTCCTCGCCAGTGTCGACCTGAGGCCAACTCTCGAGAAGTCGCCCCCACGCTTCCACAGCAAACCGCTCAGACGCCTGCCAACGTCTGCCATGCCATCCGCTTCCTGGTATCGCGGTGGTGCATTTTGCACAGACTGTGTTGTAGTCCAACTCCGGGAAGCACGAAGCAAGCCGGCACGCGCACACACACACACTCACACTC
>CAJNJA010068441.1:2886-16721 GCA_905231915.1 Symbiodinium necroappetens
ATACATACATACATATATATGTGTGTGTATGCTACTATATGTATATATATATATACACATACATATATATATCAACTGTTCACAGCTCTCGCGCTGCTGTTGATATGTGGACTGCTCATCCCATCATCCCACTCCGACAGCCTCAACACCGTATGCGGACAGAATTTTGCTCAAATCGAGTCTGTAGCTTCTCCCTCGAACTGACTCTGCTACAACACGGGCATGTGCTTGAAGCTGTGATGGCTTCATACTGTCCACGATGCAGAACTCATGGGAATCTTGTTGAATCGTGGTCGGCCCCCAAAGCCCATCTCTAGTCCTTGACGTTCGGCCGCATCGCACACACAGCTTCGAATTGCTCTGCCAAGCGAGCGAACTCCTTGTGAGGGCTCCGAGCTGCTGGCTTCATGCCTCCTTCTGTATTCTATTGGGGCACGTGTGACTTTGGTTCAGTGCGCACATGCTTTAAAACTTCAGCTGGAACCCACTGGAGGGTCACAGCGACGATGCACACGCTCTAGCAGCTACCTTAACAGGACAAAACCCACCTCCATCCAGCCAGACTCCCTACACTCTTGCAGCCACCACCTGAGGGCCTTGCTGTCCGGCCTTGCTTCGGCAACCAGGGCACCAAGATGGGAAGCCTCTCAGCTGCTATTGGTTTCAGAAGGGCGGTGATCGCACGTAAAGAAACCGCCAGAAGGAATCTGACCCGCCGAGTTTGTATGTAATTTCGTAGTCGGATAACGGAAACCAGGGGTTGACGATGTCGCGAGGGCAAGTGTCAAACGACCTTGAATCCTGAATTCTTCTTCTCGCTGCTCTTAAGACTGACTTTGATTGATGGGATGGTGGGATCAACGCTGAAACACCGAAAGCAAACCGCTAACCGAAAGCTAACCTCCATGTCAAACATGAAAGAGGAAGCTTCAGCATCCCTCTCATCAATCCCAGGCCCATGCTGCGTCTGCCAGCCTACGAACCCCCCTACACCCTTCCCATCCCGTCCATCCCACTTTTCCCCTGCACCCAGACAGAACGGACAGAGATGCTACCCGGTACCCACCTCGTGTCGTAGAGAACTCTTATCAATAATAGAACAGCCCGGACGGCTCGAACAGCTTTCGTATAATGGCGAACTGCCAAAGGAAATAAGCACTGTGCAGTTAGGGGCCTTAGTCACATCATTTTGTGCTGGAAGATGCTACTGGTACTGTTGGGCCGATGCGATGGGGTCACATCATGGTGACATCACCCCCGTGCTTACTAGCAGGAAAGGACATACATAGAGTGTCAAAAGTATCGAAACAAGTACTGCCGAAAATGCATGTGGCAACATGGGAGCACGACTTCCTTCTCGGTTGTAAAAGCCTTTCACATGTAAAACACAAAACTTACCAGTCAAAAGACCTAAACGCACTATCCGAAGCCCTACTGCTGGTCTGGTAACGGCGGTTCAGCAATGTAATTAATATAATCCCAAAGTGTACCCTCTGAGCAACTGCGCCTGAAAGAGCAGAAACAAACCTTGAGCAAGTCCTACTCTAGAGAAACAAAACTAGCATCACGGGGAGCAATAGCAGAAACTTCTCTCTAGAAACCACCATGCTAACGTTAGCCGTAGCACCTGTAAGAGTATAGCAACCGCAACAACCAACAACCAACATCAATACCAGCACCAGGACGAGCACCAGCACCCGCCCGCACCTGCACCGGCACCAGCACCAGCACCCGCCACGGAACCGGCGGCCAGCACCCGCACCGGTACCGACACCAGCACCAAAACCAGCACCAACACCAACACCACCAACACCACCAGCACCGACAGCACCACCAGCACCAGCAGCAGCAGCAGCAGCAGCAGCAGCAGCACCATCACCACCACCACCACCACCAACAACAACAACACCAGGACGGCGAAAGTACCACTCGTTGCAACAACAAAGGTTGTGCAACGCTGAAGCTTGATACCCGGAGCACCTGCCACACCAGTTGTCGAGCATGCGCTTGGCCGTAAGCGTCTGGCACCGGGCCGGTTTGGGGAGCTACGCAAGTTTGTCGTGGCATTGCTAGCAGCACTACCCCGCTGCAGCACTAGTAGTAGTCGTCGTCGAAATTGTTGTCGTAGTCGACGTCGACGTATTATTATTATTGTTAGTAGTAGTAGTAGTAGTAGTAGTAGCAGTAGCAGTAGCAGTAGCAGCAGGAGGAGGAGTAGTAGTAGTAGTAGTAGCAGTAGTAGCAGCAGCAGGAGGAGTAGTAGTAGTAGTAGTAGTAGTACTACTACTACCAGTAGTAGTAGTAGTAGTAGTAGTAGTAGTAGGTGGCAGCAGGAGTAGTAGCAGTAGCAGTAGCAGTAGCAGCAGCAGGAGTAATAGCAGCAGGAGTAGTAGCAGTAGCAGTAGTAGTAGCAGCAGCAGGAGTAATAGCAGGAGTAGAAGCAGTAGCAGCAGCAGCAGCAGTAGTAGCCGTAGTAGTAGTAGTAGTAGTAGTAGTGGTGGCAGTGGTAAAACAAGTAAAAGTAAAAGCCAAAGTAAAGTAGAAGTAAACGTAAAGGTAGTAGTAGCAGTTGTCGTCGCAGTAGTCGTACTAGTCGCAGTACTCGTAGTAGCAGTAGTTTGTGTGCGGAAGAGCTGCTTTGCACATATCGTATCCACTGCTTGAAGTTGCGGATGGCTTAGAATGATACCTCCTGGGGATGCAGCCTCCGTCGTCAATGCCACAACGCCGCAGCGCCCAAGAAGACCGGGGCTAGCTGCTGCCAGTACATCTGTCTCGAAAAGGAGCCTCCGGTCGAGGCAACGGCGTTGATACGTGCGGTGAAAGACTGAAGGGATAAGTAGTGCTTGCAGAATACACCCAACATGATCATACGGTGTAAGAGTGTAGATATGTGTAGAGAAAAAAAGCTACTACAAGATGCAGTTGGCGTCCCCCACAAACACGAAAAGGCAATGGAAGTGGAGAAATGATGTGAAGTACGACAATTCCTCCGTTGGGCTCTTGCATTCCTGCCTTGTATCTTGCAGCTGCAGAGCAGTCGCCGAGAGATCGCGGACATCTGCACGAACAGAGCGGGTTCCAGGGCAGACATTCCCCGAATCCACTGCTGCAACTGCAATGCTACAGCAGCACGCTGACGGTAGATTGTCGTGGCTGGCAGCGTCCGCTCACACTGGCAACGAGGCTTCTCAGTCTATAGAGGCAGCACTAAGGCCAGCCGATATTGATCAGCTTCAAGATTAAACACAGGAATTGCTTGCGGCGTACATCCGCCGCACCAGGGTTTGCGGCACAACAACTGCGCCCGATGACGTCGCACTGGGAGACTAATCTTGATCTTCTCTTCTCCTGTGGACTAAAAAATTCGAACAACGGAAGCTTCATCCGAAAAAGGCAAGTACGCGAACCACACGTGTCGAGAACCCACATGATTGGCCTGTGGAGTCCAGTAGCCCGTACAGTCCCTCCGACCACGACCTCAGGGCTTAGGCGTCAGTCTGACATCTCAGGTCCCAACGTTCGAGTGTGCAGTTTGCTTACCACCCAGTCCGTACAGAGTATGAGTGCCCATCAGCGGGGGGAACAAGTCTTGCGTCTAGTATCAGGGTTTCACCACCCGTAGCCATCACCTGGTCGCCGTGCCGAGCTTAGCCACTAGCATCAGAGATAGACCCCTATATTGTGACGAGACCGAGATCAAGTACCTTCAATCTCGTCCTTAAACCTCTCTCTGAGACCAAGATCTTGCACAGCCGACTTTCACCAACTGAAGACTTGCCCGACCATGGCTCGATGTTCTCTACTGCCTACGGCTAACCGTTCCTACGCGTGCGTGGCTACGTCAGGCCGCGTAGATTGCGTTTTCACTTCGTGCACGAAGTTCAAGGAGGCAACGGTCGGGGCAATTGAAACCCAATCGTAAGGAACTGCAGCTTGATTTCCTCAACAGGCCAGGTCCCCTCAGAAGCCCTCAGCCAAGCCGTCGAGGCGCGCATCCGGAGATCCGTCGAAGCAGATGACCTGCCATAAGGTCATGCAGCTAAAACATAGGGAATCATATCGATCGCTGGCAGCGTGGGATTCCAGCGCATAGGGTGGGTTGAAAGCAGGCGAGTCAGAGAATGTTCGTGCAATCTGCGAATCAAGCATCTGACAACCTTATTGATGAAGCCTGCATACGTCTAGACCTCGATGGCCAAGCTGAAAGGGGTCAGTGATTGGCTCTGAGGAAGGATGCCTGCACTGTGTTGCTGAGGTCAACCCCGAAAGCAGCAAACACACGGCCGGTGCAGCGACGGGCCTTTTGCCCTGGACGTTGGAGGAGCCGTGCGAGTAGGCCGCCGTCAAGCAATGCATCGCCTGATGCAACAGCTTCTGAAAACCACCAGAACTACTAGAATGGCAAGGGAAGTGTATTTAATCTCCTGAGGTCACTTCAAACTTTAAGCCCCGAGCTTGGAAAGATTGTTATGGACGTGTACGGATTTTACCGCAACACGCAATCCAGCTCTTGACCCTATCTGACCTTGTTTGGCAGACTTCTACAGGCTGCAGGGATAGAACCTCGTAGACTTAATGCTCTCTTTTGCGCGGCGACAGGCACATGACTAATCATGGTCCGAAGCTAAGTAGCACCTGCCAGTCCAAGAAATCTTGGATTAACTGATTAACTTCTGCAAAGTCCCTGATAACCCTGAAGATCCGACACCAACATTAGAAATGTCGCTCCGTCGCAAGCTCTGCATGTCCTGCTAGCAGCACTAGGCTCCAAAGCTGGGCTCGAAAAGGCCACCGGGTCATGATGTGTAGAGAACAGCCGGGCTCTTCGACATGCAGACAAGGATTCGGCAAGTGACGGCATGGAACATTATGCAAAAGTTAAACCCTCCACCCCTGTCCATGGCCATGGGGTTCATCACGAACAGCTCACGGGGTTCTGCATGGAAGTCCTGCGCAGTTTCTACTCTGTCTTGGGTGTGCAAGGGTCGTGCGACAAATCCATATTACTTTATTTTGTTGGGTGTGCAGGCCACAGACTTCCTTGCACAAAGGAGCACGCATGCCAAGAACATTGCATCTTCATTCATACGTGTACTCTACTCTGTCTTATCACGCTGTTCTGGTGCGGCGGCAGCTGATAATGATGAGGATGTGTGCTCCCTTGAAAGTCGGACCAGCTACATTGCGTTTTTGAGGTACTTGTAACCAGAGTTCTGTTGCTGTCATCTGACTGACATGGCCTGCTAGTGGATAGCGCCTGCGCTCACATGCACGTTGCTGCTAGTGCGTGTTTGTCAACTTGCGCCAACAGCTACCAGTGTTCCTGTCTTATTATTGTCGTTCATCATACCCCGCTGAAACTCCGGACTGCTGGACCTCGCGTCTACAAAGGGGACAAAAGTATTTGCTGAAGCGTCAGCGAAAGATCTGCAGCTGCTGAAGAAGTTGGCTGCCCAGGAGGCGAACATTCTCGCAGCAGATCCCAGAACCAGCAAACAGACAACCGCGTGGCATCGACAACCCCTTCAGCATGCGAGCAGCTTTTATGTTTTCGCAGAGAGCATCGCAACGCCGCAATCCAGCCATACTTTTTGTGCAAACAACATACAGAATTTCCTTTCTCCAGCCAGGAGAGACTAATATTGGACGGTCCCTGGCCTGCTGCGAATCCAGCGCTCTCTCTGCAGCCATCCTTTGCTCAAGAACAGAGACGCTTGTTTCCAGAATGCCAGGTTCGTGTTGCACTGCAGCAAGTTGTAGCAATGTGATCTGTCTGACTTTGTGAGGCTGGAACAGCTGTACGAATTATCATCGCATGGACGGTACCTGGCAGAAGCAACCGATCCAAGTCTTGGAAACTGGCGACATAGAACCAAACATAATCTTGACCGCTATGCCCTCCCTCCCCATTTCGTTACAGCGACGAACCAAACATAATCTTGACCGCTATGCCCTCCCTCCCCATTTCGTTACAGCGACAGGCCAAAACAGGTCCCACTTCTCTGGGTCTGTGATACGTTCAGCTTTGTTGCCCTTCAGATTTGCAAAGTGTTGCACACCGAACGCTGCAGGGGTATGCCTGTCCCTGCCCTAATATGGGATGTCTTCAAAGTGATCGGGATTCATAAGTGCTTTGACTCCAGCGAATAAGACGCATACGACGAAGCCCACCACGACGACTTCGATGACGACGCCGACGCCGAGGACGACGACGAAATCGAAGACTGCGACGATGACAACCACTATGTCGCTATGACGACGATGATGACGACGACGAGTCCTGTCAAGGGGAGTCGTCACAATTCCTCAAGGTCACTTCAACAAGGTCAACAGTGGCGTACAGGAGTCAAGATGACCATGCCGAACATGCAGCATGTTTCTCTACGCACTGCTGAGGACCAAACACACGCTCTCTAGAAGCACGAGTGATTGTGCATGTTTAGAAGCATTACTAGAGGGTGATGAAACACTGCTGACACGTAGCAGTTGCTCTCAACATTCAACAAAGCTCCAAGGTTCAATCTCAGCATGCTTAAAATATCATGGCAAGCGGCAACGACTTCCACGACCCCCAGCACTTGCACCGGCACTTGAACCCCACCCCACCGCCACCACCACGCCACCAGCACGAGACCCCCTGCAAGGGAACGAGCACACGACGGACATCATATGAATTTCATCGCCCAGCTGCGTGCAGCGGAGGAGTGTGGTTTTGCCGATGCCAGGCGGGCCGGCAAGAAAGGAGCCAACGAAGAAGCCTTCAAGTTTAGGGTGTCGGTTTTGGACCTAAGTTGCCTTGGAATTATAGATCGGCACTCATGCGCAGGCTTTGGGCTCGCAGTCCTAAATTGGTATGTCGGGTTCCGGATCGTTGTCCTGCGGTAAAATAATGCGATGAAGGCCCCCTTACCCCCCAACATAGGCTTATGTACAAAGCCAAATACATCAAACATATTCAGACTTATCATCCGAAATGTAGATCTTAGATAGATGATGGCGTCAACCTTTCCGTCTAATGACTTCATGTGACGTCTGCATGGCGAAGTCTGGACACAGCTATCATCAGCAGCTAATACAGCTAATGGTAGCTAAAGTCAAGTTACAGGGAAAGGTGCCATGCAGGCTAGGAGATTCGAAACCCTGGCACCCACCAACGTGAGCCTAGATCATTCTGCAGTGACGCAGCTGCAGCCATAACCCTAGAGTCATAAACCTCAGATCGTCGAAATGCCGTTGAAGCCGTTTTCGCAAGGGACGCATGGAAGTTCGCAGCGAGCTTGTCGGGATGGCGCAAAGTCCTCCCCTGCAACGAGGGATCTTGGTGTCGCAGGGCTCAGGGTCAACAGGCATCTGTTGGGCGGACTACAGTCGACACGGGAAGCAAGCAAGGTAGCTGTTCATTTGTTTCTGGCACGACATCAGTTGGAAAATAAAACTCTCACCCGTCTCCATACGAGTAACTCCAGCATGGTATAACTTCTGTCCCCCTGGACTTCAGAATGTATTAAGCTCTGGGAAGCATGGCATGATCCAAATTCGGACGCTGGCTAAGTCTATGCCAAGCATTCCCTCGTCAAACCGGTGGCAAAAGAAGCGGGCATAGCCATGGTGAGAAGTGTCGACATCCTTAAGGCGGGATCTTGCCTCCAATCACGAATAGGCATGACACAGGAATTCAAGCCTTGTTCTGCTTGACACACTCGACTCACTCCCACACTTTAGAAAGCTCCGCGGGCTGCCTCTCCACTTCGTCGGCAAAGAGACGTTCAAACTCCTCGCAGCTTTGCTGTGGTTATGCCAGACTTCACATCTGATCTCATCGGGTTCATGATTTCCGGTATTCACAAAGCCCCGACGAAGACATGTCCTTAAGTTTATCTGCCTGGTACATGACATGAGCTGTGGTCAGCTCTTCAATTTAATCACATGCTTCAAGCGGCTAATTCGGGAACCTACACTAGCACTCTTGACCTAAGACTCAAAGAGACTGTAAGCGCTTATGGCATCTCCAGGGTGCCGTGGAGCTCTTGGGCGAAGCTTTTGGCCTCGTGGAAAATTCGGGCCACCACTTATAGGAAATGTCCACAGCGATCTGTTAAGTGATCGGTCCTGGGACAGGATGTCGAGTTCCTGCAGCCAGCACAAAGTTGCGGTCTGCACGCATTCCAGTTGGAAACGTCTTGGACTCGGAATCTCGGCATTGCCTAGACGCTGTGTGCATCCGCGCCCAGCTCACGGGCAAACTTTCGGAGCCAGCGATGTCATTACCATGCTACACTACAGGCCTAGGCCTAGGCTAGGTGAAGCGGCGACAATGCCGCACAACATGTGATTCAGCGTCCTGAAATCCACTTTTCAAGGGCCGTGACTTTTGTAGAGATCGAGCTTTTGTCCACGCAAGACACTGGGCAGCACATTCCAAACGAAGCGCTTTGCAATCAGCCAGGACGCACATCGTGTTACCAAAGAGATATCATGATGCACTTTGTCGTACACACCCTTTGACACGTCCGCCTCATCTTCAGCACATGGTTCCTCTGAGGAGGTCTCCTGCTGTCGAGTAGAAGCGTGGGAAGGGCCTCCTGGTTTCCGTTCAGCTACCTTGTGCATTTGCACATGTGGAAGAGGGCAGACATTTTGATGCACACATCCCATAAACAATCGTGTGAGCTTCACTTGCAGTTCAGACTTCAGCTGCGCCAACTGAATGCGCTACCGCCACTGTCAAGTTCGGCACATGTAGTCTCAACACCGCGGACAACCTTTGTCTCAAAAGGACACTCAACGACTGTGTCAGTTGATGTCCAAGACCACGCATGGTCCGTGCCTGCTGCTAGACCTGAAGTTGTCCGCTATAGATTTGGCCTGTAGACTCCGCATTGTATTTTTTGCAAACAACATGTTTTCAGATGCTGCAACTCGACAAAGACTTGGAGATATGATTTTGGGGTCACTTGTATTGCAGTCCCAAGCTTGAAACTGGTTTCTCGCTTCCTCGAAACTAATATGTGACGTGTGTGCCTTTACCATGCCACCGTACTTGGTTGATTACCTTGTCGTGTGGGATTTCTGCTCATGTGGAACAGCAGTTGCGAACCTGAGGCGGAAGGGACAACTTTGCACAGTAGGGCACCGTCTCTACAGAGACCCAGATCTTAGCAACTAAAACCAGCAGATGGAATCTCGCTGTCTTCATCACAGCCTTTGAACCCAGGCACGACGATTGAGCAAATGGGACAACAAGACAAGTGAGCACGACCTGTCAATTTCAACCTTTCAACGTTCCCAAAGATATCTACTTGTAGCACATCCGACCACAAATCACAACAGAAGTCGCGCGGGTCCTCCTCCGACTCCGACTCCGATGTGTCCTGTGCCTCTTCCTTGTCATCGCTGCCGAGGCTGTTGCCCGAGGAGGAGCTGGCAGGTGCAAAGGTGTCTTGACGAGTCTTTCAATAATGATAATAATAATATCAATAAGAATAATAATCATCATCATAAATAATTGGTTATGGAGGTGGTTACAGTACTTTCTCCGAGAACACAGGGTCTGGCTAAATCTGTGTCCTGGCGGCCCATCTGGCTCAACTGTATTTTTTATATGATGAAATGATTCCAGGCCCCGGGGTCTTCATCGGGCACCAACTAGCAACACGAAGGGCTTGGTTTAGCTTGCTTGGGCGCTTGTCTGCCAATGGAGTTTGATCTTCTCAGCACTTGGACGCACAGCAAGATGCAGGAGAGCAAGCAACCGAACCGTTGCGCTGGAAATGCTTGGCAGAATTGCGCGAAGGACCTGGCTAGGTGTGCAATTCCCACACCCTGCGACACGTCACCCCGGACATGCTCCTACTGGACCGTCAGGAATGTCTGGGCCTGGGCTGAAGTCTTGAATACGAAAAGATAAATTTGGAAACGCTGAAAAAGAGAGGATGTGAGCTTTTAGGCAGACGGGCGCTTGCTATAACAACCCCAATCCTAGACTACCCAGGCTGTTTAAGCCCCAGCTAAACCAAACCTCAAACGACTCTATGCGACAAATTTCAGGGGCCGGCGAAGCATCCCGCCTCCCAGTCCGACTTCCGCTGCCTGTTGTAGTTGCGGATTTTAGGGGAGCCGTTTTAAACTTGAGGGAATTGCTCCTACAGCGGTCGGCATTGTGTGTTGCTAAAGAATCGTCGGATTTCTTGTCCGAGAGCCTCCTGTGCGTGCACCAGAAAACACCGTGGAATCGAGGATGCAACTCCTCCTGCCAAGAACCTATGAAATTCTAGAGCTTTAGGATCGGTTTATGACCATGAGACCGCTCTGAGGAGAACCTCGCGCCTGGCTGGGAGGATGCGAAGGCCTCTTGCAGCAGCATCCGGCAAAAGTACGAATCCAAAGCTCATGTGACGACCCCAAAGCAAAACCGAATCACCAACAACTACACGATGATCGATGATCGCGGCCTTCCATCGTTCGCATCACATCCATGACAGGCCCAGAGCCTGGGTCAGCTACACAAACAGAAGTAGCCTGAGAATGCCATGTGGAAACACAGGGGCTGTTTTGAGCTTCAGAATCATAAGACAGACATCGGCTACCTGAACCATAAACGCACATGGACAAGTGCGCAACCGTGCGTAAGCTTCCATGTGAACTTTGAGCGCGATAACGCGTTAGCACGAACGGAGTGTAGATGGCCGTTCGACTGGTGTATTACACCTGACCGGGGGAGTGCCTGCAGGGACGCACGTTGACGTCTTGCAACTGACTACCTTCGTGGTAATTACACTCTGATGACGACATTTCTGGTCGGTGTGGTACCTGCAATGTACCTTTTCCATGGGGATTGAGACCTCATGACACACCGCCTACCTGAATTCATGAAGCCACAGACTGTGAGTTCAGCTTTCAGGATTAGGGGGACTTGGAACTCAAAGGAGCCCTCGCAAGGTGTCCATAAGATTCGATGAAGCTTCAAAACCCGACGAAGGGAACACCAAGCAACTGTCCGAACTCGAGCTGCTCTCTTCCGGATCCTTTCGACGTTTGGAGGGAAGCATGTTCTGTTTGGGTTGCGTGGATGGGGCTTTGGGCTGGCGGATTTGAAGGCGTTGTGTGGTACTTTGTGTGTAGTCCAACTGCGCTGCATCCCGCAATACTGATCTTGTTTGTACATATACATACAAACATACACACACATATGTATATATATATATATATATTAAATAACCATGTGACAGTAAACGCAACCTACACTATGGGCACTTGGATCACTATAGGGTGGGTGTTCGCCCCACAGGTTCCGCCGAACCCCCGCGATAGCTTTTAAAGGGCCTAGGATGAGAGTTTGCGAACACTGCATGCAGGTAAGAAGGTTTAAGAAGGTTTAGATCTATCATATATATAACATATAATATATAATATATAATATAGGGCTGCAGGCGGCAAGGGCGCTCCTCGAGGTTGGAAAGTCGACGAGTGGAGAGCCTGCGGACGCCGTCGAACCATCCCCCCTGAGCAAAAGGGCTTCAGGATCAAGATTTGTTATGCAAAGTTTGGGCAGAGCGTGCAATGGCTTGCAATGCCATGATTGAGTTCGTCTGAAGAGATACAGTAGAAACCAAAGTTCCAGCCTTCCAGCTGACATTGAAGATCTCTAGCGGATGTGTACTGTCGGGATGTGGAATTCTGAATTACGGACATTCGCTGGCCATGGAATTGTCCAACCGACTTCATCTGACAGTAACTTCCCGCGACTCCACCGGCATACTCTCTGAACCCTGCCCAGGCCTGCTACACAAAATGAGCCCATCTACGACCAGGCAAGCAAAGCTTCTACCGATGAAGTCCAGTATAGACATCCGCACATCCGTTCCTCCCATGCATTCCTTCACGCCCGCCTTCATACTGTATGCACATATAGGCCCATGCAAAAGCATGTGTGCGTGTGTATATATATATGTATATATATATATATTCACATACATACATATCTCTCTCTCTCTATATATATATATGCATATATTTTCTATACAATATGTATGTATGTGTATATACATATATATATATATGAGCGCACGCGCACATGCACACGTCGGTGGATCATGGGGACCAAGTGTCAAGCAGTTCATGATCTGTGACTGTTTCGGGGTTCATGCAGGAAAGGCCTGCCTGCAGTGATCTTTGGAGGCTTCAATCTGGGAAGCATAATGAGTTGGTAGGCTTCGTGGTTTACACGCCGAGTGGCACTACCATCAAACGGGAAAGCGCGCAACCATTCAAAAGAGGGCTAGTCCAGCACTTCTCAGCTGAAACCTGGCAGCCCTGCACCTTTGGAGACATGGATTGAACGATGACATCAAACGTCTGCCGTAAAACTGCACAAGCCTTGGGCAGCGATGCCTCCGCCGCAGTGAACAGGTCCTGCATCGCATGCTACTCATCGAGAGCAGTTGCCGGTGAAAGCCTCACACTGCAACCTGCAGTCGTGGACCGTAAAGTGTCATCATCGCACTGTTCTGCCGTACTCCTCTCAGAATACTCTTGCGCATTCTTGGAGCTGCGCATCGCATGTTCGGAGGTTGAAGTTGACGAGGCTAACTACACTTACTTGCAGCTCAAAGAAGGCAGATGGTTGACGAGATGTTCGTAACTGTGGGGTCAGCTTGCAACTCTCCGTGGTGGCAGCTAACAACCACCCGCCGCTTACGGATGAGGCATCGCCACAACCCGACTCTCTTCCAGAAAGCTGTGGTCCTCGAGTAGCTGGCGCAGCGCTGGTTGATCCGTGGGGGCAGCAGGCTGCACAAAGACCTCGAGTGTTCAAAGCTAATGCAGTGATCTTTGGTCCATGGTCGTAACCGACTCAGAAGCCGATAGTCTCTACTCTGCGTTTGCACGGAAGGTTGTCCAGGTTTTCTACTTCCCTGTCTGCTTTCGGTATACGCGGGGTGTGCGACAGTGTTGCGAGCATGCAAAGCCATAGCACATCCACACAGGCCTGCATGCCCACAACGACGGCCCAACCAAAGCAAGACCGAGCTGTGTAGACCATACATACTTTCTGGCCGGCTCTTGTGTGCCACAGGGAGGTATTCCGTGGATTCTGCACCCTCAACGCGACTCTGCCTTCGTTGACTATGCTAAAGGCTTTCCGCACGGAGATGAAGGCGATGAGGATGACACAACATGGATCGTGCCTCCGGATAAACTCTATTGCAAAGCCTGTCGAATTGCATCATCAACAATACAGTGGCTGGATTTGAAAGCGCAGAAGATGTCTGCAAGGAATTCAACATCCATTGCGTGTCTCAAACCCCCAGACCCCCAGTACTAACTTCCCTTCATGGACACTTCACTTCGCAGATGATTCGGTTCAGGCCTCTCGCAGTGCTCGCAGAAGCAGCGGCTCCTCCTGTGCCTCTGGACTGCGGGCCTTGGACGTACTGCTGGCAGTAATGAGAGCAGCAACAAATTGAAGCACGCGAAGATGATACGTGACAAGAGCAATGCAAATGGTACGATTGGCCATGGCAATAAACATAGAAGTCGTGTCCATGCAAACGGCTAGAGTCGGCATAACACTGCTATGACAAAACACCAATGTAAGAGATGAGTGTGCAAACACAGCCATCGCATAGACAGAAGTGCGACAGCGACGTAGACCCAATGACAATGAACAAAGCAATCCTGCAAAAAGAAAGTGCGTGCACACACACAGATATTATGTTTACGACAATAGAACGAAAGCTGTCGAAGCTCAGCCAGGATAGTCGAAATAGTACAGTGCATCAACGGCAACACATGAACAGTTAGTACCAGTAGTAGTAGTAGGAGTAGTAGTA
>CAJNJA010068452.1:948-12138 GCA_905231915.1 Symbiodinium necroappetens
ACCCGAAACCCTAAATCCGAAACCCCGAAAGCCCAGACCCAAAAGACACAATCCTGTAAGCACAACACAGGCGCCAAAGCTTCAGGGACTTTTAGGGTTTAGAGATTAGGGTTTAAGAATAAGGGTTTAGGGGTTTAGGGTTAGGGACTTAGGGCTTGGAGTTTAGGGCTTAGGGGTTTAGGGGTTAAGGATCTAAGTAGAGAAGGAGAGAGTTAGGCAGACAAAAGTCAAACAGAAGATGCGCCTGCTCCGCTGTTGTAGCATCGCTCCCCAGGGCCCTTCAAGAGAACAGCTTCTACTGGGAGGACCCTGGGACTTAGCAAGTTCGGCTCTGAGTACTTTAAACTGGCGCTATAGGAAACTACATGTACAGTTACCTTAATTCTAACCCTGGTTACGTAAGGTTTAAGGTTTAGGGGTTAGGGGTTTAGGGGTTTAGGGAGTTAGGGTTTAGGGTAAGCCCCATGAACCTCCGAGTCAGTAAGGTCCATGGCAAGTTCTTGAAGACGTCGAGTTTCGGCCCACCCTCTGGCACCCTAGAAGCCTTAAACCTGAAATCCTAAGCCTGAACCCTGAAAGGACAGCGAAACCCTAAATCTTAACCCGCCCTAAAAAGCGAAACCCTAAATCCCAAACCTGAAAACGAGGTCCTGTTTGAAGCTTTCGGGCTAAAGGCTTCGAAGAAACCTGTCACATTTGTGCGGATGTAAGAGTTTCCAGGCTGCGAAACCCATCGAATGACTTGAAGGGTTTAGGCTCCAGGGTTACAAGCGATCTAAGGCTCCGGGATAAGGCTTTGAGCCTAAACCCTAAACCCCAACCCCCCAAACCCTAAACGGGGCTTTAGCGTTCAGGATTTCGGGGTTTAGGGGCGTTGCCACCTCCAAGGGTTTCTAGGGTTTCAGGATTTGGGGGTTCGGGATCTTCACTTAGCCGGAGATCCACCACCTGACAAGGGCTTGGGCCTGCGTAGAAGTTCGGATCAGGGTTTAGGGATTTTTGGGGTTTCGGAATTATTGGGGTTTAGGGTTTATTGGGGGTTTAGGGATTATTGGGGTTTAGGATTTATTGGGGGTTCAGGGTTTAGGATTTAGATTTATTGGGGTTTAGGGTTTAGGGTGTAGGATTTATTGGGGTTTAGGGTTCAGGGTTTCGAAACTTGGCTTCATCGGCCACTGGGTTTGGGAGTGTCAACCTCAAACTCATCGAAATGCTTCCAATGCACCGAATCGGGAAAGACGTTAGGGGGTCAAAGCTTCGACCCTAAAACCGTCAAACCCCGCTTGGAGGTTTATGGGACTTGGTACGTAAGGTCATAAGTACCTTATATTTGAGTACACGTATGTTACATATAGTTAACCCTAGTTACTAAGTCCCATGATCCGTAAAGTAGAAGAACCCCTTAAGGAACCCCGTCGTTTCGGGTTTAGGGTTTAGGCTCTAGGGGTTTAGGGTCTAGGGCTTAGGGATTTAGGGTTTAGGGCTTTAGGGCTTTAGGAGTTTGGGGGTTTAGGGGTTTGGGGTCTAGACTTTAAGGTTTGCATCTTGGGTTTCAGAGGAAGACTTACTGTAGATCACGGAGCCTGAAGCAGAGAAGCAGCACATGACAGAGCAGAGAAGTGCGAATCGTGCATCCAAGCGCAGCCATGCGCGGTGTGGGTTCCGATGCTGCCACGAAACCCGGAAGAAGGGGCTTTTAGCTTTTCCTGCGAGTTGCCATGGGCTACTAGGATGTATCGTGTTTCGTTGCCCGAGGAGCGCCTCAACGCAAGAGAGAGACACTTGCGAAGCTTTGTAAGTTTATGTACGCTTGATCCAGCTATTCACCGCAAAACCTAGGACACCACAAAGAAAGTCATAGTGACATGCCCACATGTGTGCAATGGCCCTTGTAAGTCGAAGCCGAATCTGCCAATGCTTCTTCCGACGGAACAAGCGCTGCTTCCTTCGGAAGCAGCACTTCCTTTGGTCGGTTCTGTAAGCAGAAACGGCATTGAAAGTCCAGGGCTTCGCCTACACCCCAAGCCCCCAAACCCTAAACTCCAAAGCCTAAACCAAAGTTTCAGGTTTAGGTTTCTGGCTTCGGGGTTTGCGGCTTTCGGTATCTGAAAAGTTGTGGGTCTAGGTCTTTGTAGAGATCTTGGTCTTAAGGTTTGGAGTCTCGGGTTCCTAAACTTCTACAAGTTGAAGGCTTTGGGGATTTCAGGATTGGGCTTGAAGGAACTTCTATTACTACTACAACGACGACGACGACTGCTACTTCTTCTTCTTCTCCCCTTCCCCGTCGCCGTCGTAGCAGCAGCACTTAGTAAGATGAAGGATGCAACAGACTCCGGACTCCAGAACCAAATAAATCCTCTTTGGAGGCTTCGATGGTTCAGGGGGCAAGGCTTTGAGCGCTTAGGGTGTAGAGGTTTTGAGTTTGGGGTCTTGGGCTTAGTTGTTGCAGCGGTGCTTGGGCAGCTGCAAAGGTTGGGCTGTGAGTCGGGGCATAGCATTTTGTGAGAAGGTATAAGTAGTAAGGTATTCTACAAAAGCCAAATTTCCGAGCATGCGCATCGCAACCCTGCAAGCAGAGACTGGGCAAGATGTGAAGCTTGAAGCCATAACCACAAACTCCCAGAGCGTGATCATGCACGAAATCCACCTCCAGAGTTGAACCTCCTTTTCGGCGCTCTACGCTGCTGGCCCTTCATCGGGCATCTGTACTCGGGCTGCCAGCTTGGGAGTTGCAAAGGGGCCACCTTCAAGCGCCACCTTTTCGCGGCTCTTCTGTACCCGCTCGAAGGCTTGACTCCTAAACGGCAACCTTACGTACTTGGAGGATCATGGGACTTGGTAAGTAAGGTAAAAAGTACCTCAAGTGGGGGGTTATAAGTAATTCTGAGTATGGTCACCGTAGTTATGCTATAACACAGGATGGTTCCTTGCTGCGTAGGCCGTTGAGCAGCAGCTGCAAGCTGGCTGAGGCACGGCACCGGGGAACAAGCGCCTGAGGAAGCTCATAAATCCCTTTACAAGAGCCCGAAACCCTAAACCCCTAAAACTCCTAAAACCCTAAAACCTAAACCCCGAAACGCGCTGAACCCCCAAAACCCCTAAACGCCCCGAACCCCGAACTCCCAAACGCCAGAAACCCGAAGTCCTAAACGCCAGAAACCCGAAGTCCTAAACGCCCTAAACCCTAAACCAAGACCAGAAAGAACCTACCTTTTCAGGGATCCTCATTATGAATTCCTTATATAAGTCCTTAAAAAGGTAGGTTATTTGGGGTTAAGGTACACCAAGACCAGAAAGAAGCGCCTGCAGAAACTCGGATGCGGTCCGTTTTTCGACGGTCTCCCCCGCGGTGGCCTCGGTCTTTCAGGCTTTTTCGAAGGGTGTTTGTTTCTTAGAGTCTAAAGGGCTCTCCTTTTCTAAGGGATCTATAGGGATCTAGAAGGGGTTTAGAGCTTTAGGACTATAGGCTTGAGGGTTTAGGGTTTTCAGGGTTTGGGGTTGAGGGCTTTCGGGTTGAGGGTTTAGGAGGGTGTAGGGTTTGTTCGCAATTGAGGGACGAACCCTGAAACTTGGCACATGCAGGGACACAACAACTCAACTAGGTCAATTAAGTTCACGCAGTGCATATATATATATATATACATATATATATATATACACATGTATTCATATGTATATAAAAATATATATACATACATGTATGTATAATCGACGAACTGACTAACTAACTAACTAACTAAGTAACTAACTAACTAACGAACGAACGAAAGAACGAACGAACGAACGAACGAACTAAAGCCGCTAGCGGGAACAAACAAGATATTCAAGAGGTATTTCGACGGGTGGCCCACGCCGCAACTTGAGTGGAAGGAGGCCAGTTGCCAGAGAAGAGGAACTTCCTGGGCTCTTGTTGCGGAACTTTCTTTAAGCTACTATCCGGAGCTACAAAAAATATTAAAGTTCCCCTTCTTATGGTAACTGGCATTCCTTAACAAGAACTCAGGTTCACCACGGCCATGAGCATCACCAGAGCCGGCTCCGTCTCAGCTTCTAGCAGGGCGCGACAGGTCTCACGCAGAGCACCTTGTGGCTGCTGCGACTTCAGCGACTCGGAGCAGCTGGAGAGCAGCACGGGGAGGAGGATCGGGTTTAGGGGCGCAGGGAGGCTTTGCAAAGCCTCCAGAACCTTCCCAGGCTCCTGCCAGTGAAGACGCGCGGCCCAGAGCTCCAAGCCAGCGCGCTGCGCAAGGACCGAAGGCGCCCGGAAAGCCGCCGCCGCGACGGCCAGCAGCGTGGCCTCCGAAGCCTTTTCCTGGGACCCCAAGAGTTGCTTCGTCAGGATCCTGAGCCGGGCGGAGGCCTGAAGCAGATCCGATCCCTCAGCGTCACAGTCGGTGCAGAGCTGGCCGAAGAGGCTGACCAGCGGGCCGGAGTCCAGGCGAGCGAGAGAGACCAGGCAGTGGGCCGCCGGCACCCATAAGGTCTCGGCTTCTGAGGTCAAGGCTTCGGAAGCTGCACTTGCAACTGCCGCTACGGTGCTTGCATCGTGGGCACCGTCCGATCGCGCCCAATCCGCGAGACTCCGCAGGCACTGGTCTCCCAAATGAGGCCTCTGGCAGAGCGTCGCCAGGACGCGCGCCACCTCATCATTCCATATGTCCGAAGTGGGAGAAAGCTGGCGGAGAAAGACTTGGAGCTGGTACAGCGATTTTTCGTCTTGGCTCACTCGTGTCAGAAGGGACGTCTGGCCCATTCTGCAGATCGCCACCAGCACGGCGCCGCCCACGTCACGGTGCGTGTCGTAGAGGGACTCCAACAAGGCCACGAAGTCGCCTTTGGGGCGGCCAAAGAGGCCCTGCTCGCTGGAATCCCGCAACAGCGCCACGCGCTCCGCCACCTTCAGCCGGGGACTCCCCAGGGCCGCTTTTAGCGTCTCCGAGGCCGAGGAGCCTGGGAGCCTCCGCAGCAAAACCTGGTTCCCTGTTGGGGTTTTTATAAAAAAGGATCCGTTGTTAATCCTTATATATATTGGGTTTTATAATAACAAAAATATAAGATTGTATCCAAGAGGGATCCAGAAACCTGGAAGCTGCGCGCCACCTGCTTGGAGTTGCCTCTCCCAAGCTGCGCTGAGAGCACGGGAGCCAGCTCCTGGGCCCGGTCCGCGCGCGCCAGCACGGGGATCAGCCGGTCCAAGAGCTGACCGGCCCGGCCCCGAGCCACCGCCAGCGCGGTGCTGCTCGCACTTGCACTCACACTCGCACTCGCCTCCTCCTCCTCCTCCTCTTGCTTCAGGACCTTCACACAGGCCTCCACCACGCCCCCCAGGAGCTCCTCGCAGCGCAGCGCGGGCAGCAAAAGGCGCAGGCGGCACTTCTCCCGGACCTGAGAGCCACCTGCAACTTTCCGAAAATTAGGGGTACCTTACTTCGGGGTCCTTAAAGTAAGGATCCTACTATATTTAGGGTACCTCTATTAGGGTCCCCTGTCTTCGGAAACCCCCACCTCTGGGGTCCAGGAACTCCTGGAGGTCCAGAGGCCCCGAAGCCAGCCAAATCTCGGCGAAGGAGCGCTGCAGCGCCGCGGGCCAGGAGAAAAACAGCCGAGGACCTGGCCCTCTCCCAGCCCGGAACAGACCCCGGAAAAATCCCGGTGCTTTGTTTTTTTTGGGGGGGTTTAGTACGTTTTTAGATGGGTGGAAGCTTACAACCCCCGAAATACCCTGAATATCCCTGAATCCTAGCACTCGCCTTTGTTTCCCGTCCACTGCTGCCCAAAGAAGTGCAGAGGCCAGGCGCCGTGTTCTTGCAGGAGCCGGAGCTGTTGTAGCTTGCTGCTTTCGAAGGCGACCAGCAACCTTAAAGCTACCATGATAAGGAAACCCCTTTCAGCTACCATAGCAAGGAAACCCCATTAAGCGCCCTTAGGACCAAGACAAAAAGACTGTTTTTTGATAACACCGTGGAGTTTTATGGAAAACATGTAGAGTACTTCCGAAGAACACCAAAGTAGTTACTATATACTATATAGATCCTTATTAACTCAAAACTCCTTGCTTAACCAGAACCCAGCAACTGAATCGCCTCCGGCTTATGCTGCCTCGGCACTTTTTCAGGGCTTAGGCTTAGATTTAGGGCCTTAGGGTTTTGGTTGTTGGGGGCCCTGCTGGAAGGCAGCGCCCGAACCAAGAGCCCCGGGGTCACAGGTCGAGGAACTGGGCAAGAAGCGGGGAGACTCAAACTGCAGCAGTGTGGATGTCATGGTGGGATCTTGGGCTTTTTTTGAGTGAGGCTGAGATCCCTAGCATGAGGTGAGGGGGGTCGCCGAAGTAGGCCCGAGCTACATTGCCCTGAGGAGCACGGTGGAGGTGCAGAGCCGCTCGGCTTGGAGCGAGGCGTCCTGGCGCCGCCAGCCCTCCAACAAGGAGGCCTTGAGAGGCTTATGACGCGCCAGCAGCTCCTGAGCTTATATATATATATATGTATATATATCTATATATATATATATACATATATACATATGGCGTTCAAAACCGGGGCTACCCAAACCTTCGAGGCTTGAGAGGGGTGGGGACGTGGACGTCCAGCGCTTTTCCGGTGCGGCCGGGTCGCCTCGGCCTGGCGCCGCAGCCGAATCTTCTCTCCGATTTCATCCACGCTTTGCCGAAACTTCTTCGAGCCCTGCTCACCAGTAATTGCCAGCGAGAACGGCCAATCGCAGAGTCTGTGCAGCAAAGGTGCCAAGAGCAAACAGATCTCCATCGATCGACATGCACTGCCCAGGTGCTGCACTGCTGCCGCGGCGAACTGAGCTCTCTGCCACTCCGGCAGCATGTCCCAGTTTGTGCAGAGCGCCTCCAGCAAAGCTAATCAGCTACTGGCAACTACTTCGCCATAATTCGCCACGTCTTGTCATGCTTATGAGTCTCCGGGGGAAGAACAGGGCCCACCCTGAGATCCTTTGAGCGCCTGCACCAGCTCTTCGAAGAGGGCGCCGTTCCGCCGCCGGAGCTGCCGAGCCTCCGAAGACCCCAAAAAGGCCAAGGCCAGCGTCGTGTGCCAGGGAAGCTCCGAGCCGAAAAAGCCGACGAAGCTCTGCCACCGAGAGCTGCCGAGTCGGCAAAGGCGTCGCACCGCCTGCTCCTTCTCTAAGGGTTTAGGCTTTAGGCTTTGGGATTTAGGGTTTAGGGTTTAGGGTTAGGGGTTTAGGGTTTAGGGTTTAGGGTTTAGAGTTTAGGGTTTAGGGTTTAGGGTTTAGGGGACTCTAAGGGGCGCAGGGATTTGAGAAATGAATCCGCTACAGCCCGAGACGGACACACCTTATAGAGCCCGGCGAAGTCCTGCGCCCACGTCAGGCCCCCGGAGTTTTTCAGATGGGCGTAGCTCGGCAGAAGCCTCAGTGCCCACTTGATCACGTACCAGGGCTTGGACGAAACACCCCACAGCCTAATCCATCTACACTCTACACTGATCTACGCAAAAATCTTCAGCTGCTCACCCCGACAGCGAGAGTAAGCCCAGAGCCCCAACTCTATAGAGCCGTACAGCAACCAAATACAAGAAACACTAACAATACCCCTCTAAATGCTTCACAACAAGCCTCAACCACAGCCCCACACCCTCGACCCTTGACCCTGAGCGTAAACCATCCTAAACCATCCCTAAACCCTAAACCCTAAACCCTAAAACCCTAAAACTCTAAACCCTAAAGCCTAAAACTCTAAACCCTAAAACCCTCAAACCCTAAACCCTAAACCCTAAAGCCTAAAACTCTAAACCCTAAAAACCCTAAAACCCTAAACCCCTTGGCCAGGGGCAACGACCGCAGAGCCTCCTGGGCCGCCTTGGCCGCCGAGGGGTTGAAGCTGCGGCTCTCCTGGTGGAAGGTGTGATTTCAAGGGATTTAGGGTTTAGGGTTTAGGGTTTAGGCGGTTTAGGGTTTAAGGGTTTAGGGTTTAGGGTGAGGGGCTTATGGTTTATAGGTGTTTAGGGATTAGGGAAATTGGGGCTTTAGGACTTGGGAATGTGAGGTATTTGCATGGTACTAGGTTTCTGGTTTTAGCGGTGATGAGGTGGTTGAATATATACACCTCAACCCAACAAAACCTAGTTTCCCTGTAGGGTCCTGTTCAGGTCCACATTCGGGTTCAATTGCACCCGACGGGTTGTGGCAGGCTATGGCAGACCCCTGAGTAGTGATCCCCGCTCCCTCAATATAATTAGGGTTCTTAAGGAAAGAAGGCTTGCGAAGCAGGGATGCACATTGCGGTGTGGGCTGCTGTTCTTCTAAGGTCTGAAATAGCAGGCCGAAAGCATGGGCCGAAAGCGGAACAACGCCAAAGGACCGCAGACCCTCAACACACGAAGCTCTGAAGCCGACCCCCTAAACTGCCCTAAACCTATGGCCGGTTTAGGGTTTAGGGTTTAGGTTTTTAGGGTTTACTGCGCTTCCCTCCACAGGCCTGGATGGCAGTCGCGAAGGTCTCGCGCAGCAACACGTCGAAGGCCGCACCTGGAACTGCTAAACCCTGAAGTTCTGCCAGGGCTTCGCCGCTCGAAACAAAGGGGTTGGATTTGGGATCCACAGCCCGGGTTCCCAGACCTTCCAAGATCCCTGAATTAAGGAATATGCCTCAAGACATATTCTGATGGACCCTACTACATTGTGGTAAGCTGTATTCCCTGAATAAGATAAATCAGGGGATATTGGAAGGTCTGGGCTTTTGACGGCTGCCCTGGCACAGGCGTCGGGGACGTCGGGCGTGGAAGCGCTGTCACGAGACAGTCCTTGGAGGAGCTCGAGGCGCGTGCCTTCCCAGCGCGCCAGCAGCGCACAGGCCTGCCCGCAGAGCTAAGAGGCCCCTCAACTCAGCATGAAGGGAGGGAGATAGAGGCAGCGAGTTAGAAAGACAGATGGTTTAAGGGGCATATTGGGCTCTCGTAGGTGCACGGAGGGCTTAGGGGTGTGCGGTGATCCTACCGGACAGACCGGGCAATAAAGCCTGCAGTCCGGTTCTCACAGCAGAACACCGGTTTCGAGTTTGCCGCTTCCGGAGAGAGGTGAGGGCCCGCCTCATCCACCTTTTCCGAGTCCAGCAAAGCCCGGATGCTGGGGCGCAGCAAGTCCACAAGCCAGGGAAAAGCCACGAAGGCCGGCTGCGGCTCTAGCCGTGCTACGTGACCGAGGACGCTGGTTCCAAAGGCTGCAACCTCCTGGTCCCAAAGATCGGCGGCGGTCAACTGGGACCTCACTTCCATTCCAAAGGCCCCACATGGGCCAAGCCCGGCTTCAGTGCGCAAGGCCGCACCGTTGGCCACGAAAACCTCGACCAACTTCTGCCAGACCCCCAGAGACTCCGAGCTGCTGCCTTTGGCCTGCATGGAAGAGGTGAGCAACTGCCTCAGGGAATTTAGGTGCACGTCTTGCCAAAGAAGCACCGGTGCTTTGGCCATCTCCCGAAGCACCGCTGCACGTACGCTGTCCTGTTCGTTCCGGAGCCGGACTTCCAAGAAACTCAGGGCGTCTCCTGGGTTTTATTTAAGCTACCATAATAAAGAAACTTTAAAGAAACCTTCTTATTTGCTATAGGTCCCCGTTATGGTACTTAAACCCTATGCTTCCAAGGACCTAATAGTTAGGGCCCTAGACCCCTTAAGGACCCAATAATAAGGTCCCTGGAAGCATAGGGAAACATAAAGAACCCAGTCTCTTACTGCCACGGGCCCTTCCCGGCTTGCGCAGCGGAACAGGGAGGCGAGCCCGGCCTCCCGAGCGTGGGGGCTGGAGCTGCTGCAGCGCTGCTTGATCTCGGCCTCGACATCGGGTTTAGGGTTTAGGGTTTAGGGTTCAGGGTTTAGGGTTTAGGGTTCAGGGTTTAGGGTTTAGGGTTTAGGGGTTTAGGGGTTTAGGGTTTAGGGTTGATCTCGGCCTCGACCTCGGCGTAAGGCTGCCACGCCAAGGCCTCCAGAAAAGTGTAGTGAGCAGCCCCACCTGGAACTTCCGTAGGCTTGTCCTGCGTGAGTTTCTGTGCCAGGAGCAGCCTGCAGGAGATCATGCTATAGTAGTAGCTTAAGCATAAATGCTGCTATAAAGTGATATTGGAAGTTATGATATTATATGAAACTATATGATAATATGCTTCCAGCCCGAACTCCCAAGCTAGACAACCAACGGATGACCTCGAAACGAATCACTGCATGGTACGAGGTTCAATTGGGTTCAGGACTTTTCGTGTACCTAAAGACCCTAAACCCTAAACCCTAAACCCTAAACCCTAAAACCCTAAACCCTAAACCCCAAGCCCTAAAACCCTAAGACCCTAAACCCTAAACAGTTCAAAAAAAGCTTGAAAGCCATTTGCTCGCCTGGCTTGCGGGGTCCACCGGGCAAGGCCCGAGATGTCGAAAGCAACGGTGCTCGGTAGCTGCGCTTGGGGTGTGGATGCCACCAGTGCCGACAGCACCTCCTCCACGTCGCTATCCTGATTCCTGAGTCAAACCCTAAACCCCAAAACCGCTAAACCCCTAATCCCTAGACCCTAAACCCCTAGACCTTAAACCCTAAACCTAAACCTCGCAGCTTCTCACGTCGGGGCTCAGGTGAACCCTGAACCGCTACGCTCAAAAGTCCAATCCGTTATAACAACTAGCACAATCGTAACTATAACTATACAGTGACTACTCTAGTTAATACTATAGCAATGAATTGTAAGTTCTATCATCATTGCCATAACTAATGTTATAGTGATAAGTAGTATATTCCCTAAACCCTAAACTCTAAACCCCTAAACTCCTAAATTAATCATTACCCTTTCGAGGTGCCATGGCCGGAGGTCCTTGAGGCAGGTCCTCGACTCTATGAGGGGCTGAAGGCCCATTCGGGCAAAGAGGGCTCCCAGCTGCTCCTGCTTGGAAGGTTTTTGGGGGTTAAGGGCGTTAGGGTTTTGGGGTTGGGGTTGAGGGTTTAGGGGTTGGGGTTTGAGGGTTCAGGGTTTAGGGTTTAGGGGTTAGGGTTCGGGGTTTAGGGGTTAGGGTTTTGTCTGGGTGTTGTTGTTGGGAGGGGTTGAAGCTTTTCGTTTTTGGGGGTTTGGGGTGTAGGGTTGTTGCTTGGTTCCAAAATTATGACTCAAGGGGCCCGGGCAGGGGCCCTAGAAGGTTTACGCCCTAAACCCTAAATCCTAAAACCCCCTAA
>CAJNJA010068452.1:12294-22541 GCA_905231915.1 Symbiodinium necroappetens
GACTCCAAAACCCTTTAATTAAGGAAGATACCTTAAATTAGAATGGGGAACCCTAATAAGATTTAAGGTATATTCTTAAATTAAAAGGTGTTGGCGTCTCTGGGTTCAGCTTTCTCCTAAACCCTAAACCCTTAACCCTAGAATAGCATTCAGCTTTCATCCATACCAGGCTGTTGCCGACTCAGATGGAGGCCAATCTATTCCCCAGCACGGAGCACGAACGAAGGACCGAGAGCGAGCCCCGCTAACAGCGGGAAGCATTTGTAAAGGCCCCAATAGAACTTTCATATGAAATTGTAGAAAGATGTCCTAGAGACATCCTTTAGGGCACCCTCTTAGGAGAAAAAATGGTAACGGCCTCTCGGGACGCTTACGGCTAATCCGGAGGATGCGGGTCTCGAAGTTAAGAGCCTCGGTGATTCTGTAGAGTTCCGATATGTTATAGGGCTTAGGGCTTAGGTTTTAAGGCTTTAACTCTAAACCCTGGAACCCCTAACCCCAAAATCCAAAAGCCTGAAAACCCTAGAATTTACTAAACCCTGGACCCTACAGACGACACAAAATCTGGAAAAACCCAAAGGTTTGGCCAGAGACACGGAGCGGTCAGATCTCCTCCTGAAGCCTGGTCCTCGTTCCCGGGTGCTGGACAGATCCTGGCACGTCCGAAGCCCACCGGGCGAGACCCCTCAATTGATGATGAGAATGTCAACTGCTATAAGTGATGAAGGTGGTGGCGATGATATTGGTGATGTTATGACGAGGCACATTCGACTTACTAATTACTATGTCTTAGTTGCTACTTACCGCTTCTTGCTTGCTACTTACTACTTACTAACTAAGGGTTACTACCTACTGCTTGCTGCTTACTGCTTGCTACTTGCAACTTGGTAGTTACTTCCTGCTACGTACGACCTACTGCTTGCTAGTTGCTGCTGGCCTGCTTACTAACTACTAGCTACTAGCTGCTTCCTGCTACCTAATACAACATGCTACTTACCAACTACTAACTAACTACTAACTCCGAACTACAAACTCCTTTCTACTAACTACTACCTACTACCTACTACCTACTAACTACTAACTACTAACTACTAACTACTAACTACTGACTACTAACTACTAACTACTACCTACTATCTACTACCTACTAACTACTAGCTACTAACTACTCACTACTCACTACTAACGACTTAATAGTATTTCCGCAGTACGAACTACTACTAACCTTTAGCTACCATCTACTTGTCGCTGCCTACCAACTATTAAATACTAACGACATACGACTAACCACCCACGGCTAACAAGTAACCACTGACCGCTAACGACTAGCCGCTAACCACTTATACAGTATCGAAAGCTCCACTGAACCGACCCAAAGCGACATACTTCCCGAAGGGTTTAACACAAGAAGGTTGGGCAAGGCTTCTTGGGGTTCCGGCCAGTTTGATTTGAGGCGGAAAATTCACAACAAAGTTCAGCGCCCAGAAGAGGGAGCAGGTTCCAGCACCGGATCCGATGCTTTGGGCTTGAATATCTGCAAAACTTTATTTGTACATGATTTTTTGCTTCTGTGAAAAACCCAGCAGTTTTCAGTGACCTCTTCGATCAGCTTGACTGCGACTTCAAGAGCCAATGGCCACGAATCTCCCCGTCCTTGGATGTTTTGGGCAAAAACCCTAAATCCTAAACGGACACTTCGCCTGCCTGGCTTAATTCCACCATCAAAAACTCCTAAACCCTCATTGAAACTCTGATCAAGCCCCCCTAGCCCCAATTCCCTGCGTGTGCCCCAAGGCGCGAGCACACGTCCGCAAGACCGCCCCCCATTGCTTCCGGTCTGCACGGCCAAGATTGGGGATCTTAGCCACCGCCTCCAACCCGGCCTTGGAAAACTCGAAGCGGCCAATGCAGCAGAAGAGTGGCCGAAGAAGTAGAGAACGGGGTTCATGGTGCAAGTGTCAGGATTTAGGGTTTAGGAAGTTTAGGGCTTTAAAGCTAAAATCTAAAATTGAATACTTCGGGTTGAAGCTCAGAGACTGAGGTTTTGGTTTAGGCAAAAATTTCAAAAATCCTTGCAGCCCAGAAGCCTTCGGTGCCTTCTTGGAGAGGCTTTGCAACATAAACAAGAACAGCTTCGGCTGGTTCTTGGCGACCTGACGTGTGCTTGATATCTTGTATCTTGGTGGGTCATGGGACTTAGTAAATAAGGTGGTTGCCTATCTCTCTGTGTCTTGCACAGCAAGTCCACAAGTGAGACTACTCGTCAGCAGCCCTTTCAGCTGTTCAACATAAAACGTCTACATTGGCCCGAGCCTTCCTATTTTGAGCTAACGGCTGTAGCGTCCTCTCCCGAAGCGCAGGGTATGTGGAAGGGCTTGGGGCCGTGTTGGGCTGAGGAGAACTGTCAAAAGCTTCAGAGCTCAGAGAAGTATATAGTGGTACCAGCTATTATGTCTATGAAACCACCCTGAACCCTAAACCCTAAACCCCTAAACCCCTAAACCCCTAAACCCCTAAACCCCTAACCCTGAACCCCAAACCCTAAAGCCTAAACCCTAAACCCAGTACTAAGAAGAGGCAGAAGTTTCCACAGCTTTCCGGGCCACCCCATTGGAAACCTCGGGCTGCTGTGCGAGCAGCTCCAGGAACTCGAGAGCCGCGGGCGTGGAAGCCACACAGCGCGAGACCACCTGGGGTTTAGGGTTTAGGGTTTGGGGTTTAGGGTTTAGGGTTTAGGGTTTGGGGTTTGGGGTTTAGGGTTTAGGGTTTAACGTTTGGGGTTTGCCACCTCCGCAGGGCTTTTAGGACTGAGGCATTAGGGCCTCGAGGGTTTACGGTTTTAAAGGCATCCCCAAAGGATTTGCTTGAAGGGATCTATAAGGGCTGGCTTAGGGCTGACAGGGTTTAGGGCGTTTAGGAGCCAGAGGCCCTAGGTCGCTCAGGGCACTGCGTGTGTCTCAGTCTTCCGTGAAGGCGTTAGGGGGCGGTTGAGGCTCGAAGCCTCCAGGCTAAGTCTTCGGGATATTTGTGGTGCAGAATAAACGGAGTTCTGGCTAGCTGAGGGTTCGGGTGTGAGGCTGCAAAATGGAGAAGATAACAGTGGAGGAGACTCTCTTCTAGTCTAGCAAAGTGGGAAATTTCTTCGGGCGGTGGATCGGAAAGGGGGTCGGTGCGGTTTGCAAGTGTGGGGAGTCACTTCTGCAGCTAAGCTTGACATCTTTCCTTTTTGGATGAAAAAGCCCACCTCACGGAGCTCCTGGTCTGCCCACTGCTTCTGCTGGGAACTCACGATCAAGCGCAGGGTCAGCTGCGGCAGCCGTGCTGCAATGGAGACGGCCGTGTTAGATGGCACGGCCAGCCGTGGCCACCAGCGTTCGATAAGCTCAGGGCTGGCTCCTTTGAGGAGCCGCGCAGCCGAAGCGCCGTCAGTCGAAACGAGTTCGCTGAGAAGCTCTTCAGTAACCAGGCCTTGCAAGGCATTGTGACTCAAGCGACCCAGCGCGCGCAGTGACACCCGCCGGCGCGCCGCGCTTAGTGGGCTGCCCTCAACGGCACCTCCACCCTGGGGAAGACCAAGAAGGCCGATGAGCCTTGCAGGATCTGTCTTCAAGAGTGCGGTCAGAGCGCGAACGCCCACCGCATGGGAACCCGAGGTTGCAAGCTCAGCAAGGCGCTCCGGAGACGCGAGCCAGGCAGCGTGAACAGCCCAGGCACCCCCAAGGCCAACGGACATTGCTGGTTCCCAAAGCTCCTTCAAGAGCTCTTCCAGAGCTTCTCTGCGTAAGGCCCGGAGACGCTGCACGGCCTCCTTGTCGTAAGCACCCTGCTGGGCGAGCTGAACCAAGGCCTCCATGGACATGAGACCTGTCCCTGCATCCCGAGCCACAGCTGTACTCCAGCTTCTCAATGATCTGAATGACTGTGGGCCACGGCCTTTCCACAGGGCTCGATGCAATTGACATTACCATAGTTCGGATTGATGGTGCATAAAATGGCTTCCTGCTTATGAAGGAGAATAGTTCAATATTTCCCTGGTATCTAAGCTACTTTTCCTATTCAAGGGGTATTGGTCTCTCTGGGTACACAGCATGCTGCACAGCTTGCGGCGTGCATTCCTGATCTTGTTGGTCACATGCTGGGCGAACCCCACACTACCACGCTGCAGTTTCAACTCAGTTCTAGGTTTCGACAGGCTTGTTGGGGCATCGTCGGGAAATTGAAACAAATATAAACATATGTTGTCTTCCACAGCTAGAGCCACACGTCATTGCCTTATCAACAACAAGGGGCGAAAGCTAGCTAATGCAACTAACGTAAACACGTCGTCCAAAGCAAAACCGAAGCGGAACTGCATGCTTTCGCTTCATGTGCGGCGCAGGTATGTGCCGAAGACTCGCACTGTTTCCCCGTTTGCTCGTACAAGACAGCTCTTACACTTCCACGTCACTTCTCGTATGTAAGAACACAATGTAACACAATGCCTGGAGCCGTGCAGTATAGTCTCAAGGGCTCGGCATGGTGCAGGCGATGCATGAGTATGTCAATGCCCGAGCAGAAAACGTGAGCCCTCACTCAAGGTTTACAAGGTCTGCTACGAATACGGTTAAGGTTTGTGTTGGCTCTACTAAAGAACTACCTTAACCCCAAATAACCTATCTTTTGATGGCATTTGCTAGATCCCCAAATTCCCCGACCCCCCCTGGGCACCTTTCGGCCGGCAGCCTGTGATGCTCGCAGCGACTGCTACAGCGCTGCAGCTGGAAGGAAGGGCAACAGATGGCGAGGTCCTGCGACGCGCGGATAGTTTTGGGGCTTTTGGGCTGCTGTCTCTGGTTTAAGGTTCTGAGTTTCGGTGGAGTTTGGGTCGCTTGTGAGGGTTTTCGGGGGGTTGCCTTGCTAAGAATGGAAAACATTGGGGTTGTTGGTCTAGTTGGTATGGCTTGGGGGGCGGATGTTCCGGAATTCTTGACATTCAAACAAAGCCTGGACTCTACGGCCGTTCTACACTCTGGAACCCGCAAAACGACAGCCTAAACCCCAAACCCGAAACCTTGAATCCCAAAGTCTTCGGTTTAGCGGCCTCAGGCCGAAAAAGGATATGTGTGTGTGTGTACTTACGTATATTTATATGTGTGTGTGCATGTGTATGCATGAGCATGTGTGTATGTTTGGTTGTATTCTTGTTTGTATGCTCTTGTGCTTCTATATTTGCGTGTGTGTGTGTGTGTGTATATATATATATGTGTGTGTGTGTACATATGTATGTGTGCGTGCGTGTGTGTGTGTGTGTGTCTGTATGTGCATGTATGTGTATGCAAGCGTATGTGTGTGTGTGTGTGTCCATGTGTGCATGTATCTTCATGTGTATAAACATGTTGACGCATGTAAATATGTATTAGCTTATGGAAATGTATATGTATGCATTTATGTTTATGTAGATGCCTGTGTCTATGTATATGTGTATGTACATCCATATGCATATGCATATGCATATGCATATGTACATGTATGTGCAAATGTATTTGCATATGTATGTGTATATGCAGATACATTTGTGTGTGTACATGTATATGAAATTGTATATAAACCTAAGAAATACGTTTATGCGCACTTACGTGTATTTGTTTGTGTTTTATGCGTATGTACGGGTAATGTGTATGCTCGCTCGTTTATATGCTTGCATGCTCTATGAATGTACATATATCTATACTTATACCCATACCTATGCCCATACATATGCATATATGCACATACACGAACATAGACACAGATAAACATACGCACGCACACATAAACATACACATGAACTTGAATAGACGTCACATACACATAAAAATATCCATGCACATATACAAGCATACACATGCAGATGCATACATACATGCAAACAAAAGTACGTACATACATACATTCATAAATACATACATACATACATACGTACGTACTTACATACATACATACAGTTACATGCATACGGATACATACATTTGCCTACAAATGCATGCATATGCATGCGCATGCTTGCATATGCATGCATACACATATACATGTACAAATACATAAATAAGCACATATACATACATATACTTACATGTACAAGCAGATACATACACATGCATAGGCATAGGTAGGGGTATATATAGGTATAGGTACAGGTATAGGTACAGGTATAGGCACAGGTATAGGTATAGGTATAGGCATTGGTATAGGTATCTGTGTCTGTATGTATGTACACGTCTATGTATCTTTTGTTTATGTAGCTCTACATTAACCGCAAAACCTGATGCAAAAAATGTAAAAAATGTGTACTTAAACAACTCAACCTTCTCTGGAATCGCTTTGATATCGAGGACTCCAAGATGCAGACCGCAGAGGGTTGAAAATCCCAGGCACTAAGCCCTAAATCCAAAACCACTTACCCGCGATGGCTCCGTGAGTGCTGCCGAAAAGAAGGGACAGCAGGCCGCCAAGTGGTCCAAAGCTAGGCGCAGAGCCGTTTTGCAGACAAGGTTTGTTGTTTACATGATTAGAAAATTTTGTTCATGCGGGCTTTTCGAGAGCGTGGCTTGCGGATGGTAATTCCAACAACCCAGCCCTAGCCGCCATCCCTACTCGAACAGAAACCCGCAGCCCCAAATACAAAACAAGGCTACAGCACATCCTCAGACCCTTAAACCCGAAAACACCACATCCCAAACCACCAAGTCAGCCAGACCAGAACGCAACAGTAACGCCAGTGATGCCAGTGATGCTTCCTTGTAAAATCGGGGACTCACATAGCGCGTAAACAACAACCTTCTTATGATAAGGACCTTGATTAAGAGACATTCTTGCCAAACGTTCGTATGCAGAAAAGCACCACGCGAAGTTTTTCTGCTACATACCCACCGACTGTCCAGGCCTTCCCTCTCTCACTGAGTCATGTAACGAACATGAAACTCCTGTTGACACCAATGAGTGAACAAACAAGGAAATATACTCCCTAAGCCGTAAACCGTGAACGGCACTGTATACATCTTTAGAGCTCTGCGTCGGGAGACCGAACGCGCAGCGCGCTGAGCGACGAAGGTCGCCGGGGGCCTGGAAAAAAACGCCATCCGAAGCGCAAAGTTCTGTCGGCGCGGGGCTCGGTACTGTGCTGTGACAGCCCTAGATCTGCAAAGAAAAAGGTCAAATAGAGGGTTTACAAGCGTTCACGGTTCAGGTGTGGTTTTGGGCCCCGTGTTTGACCGCTCTTTTGACTTCGCTAAGCGAACTTACTTCCTGAATCGAGACATCCTTCAAGTACAGTTTGTTGCATGTGTTCTTTACGGCCCAAGCCTAATGATTCGGAAACGCAACGTCCAATACACAGCGTTTGTGGCTTAGCGTTAAAAATGAAACGACCCGGCAGAAGTCTACTCCAAGTTAACGCTGTACAAGAGCACAAAGGCTACGATCACGTTGACATGCACACACCGCCCCCAGAAAGGGGTGAAGGCACAGGTTGGCTGGTTGCCCAGCTGCAGCCAGAGTGTCCGTCTAGCGACATGCTTCACTTCAACCCCAGCCAAGCTTGAGATGTTGACAAAAACATCTGTGTTTGTTGTGCTGACAACCTGCAGAAAAATCCTTCGGCTGAGTTCGGGAGCAAAACTAAATTTGCACAATCGAAAACAAACAACACATGCCTAAACACCAGGAAGCAGCAATGCATAATTGTGTGGTTGCAGAAAACACGCGACACAGAACCCAATGCTTAAAGTTGCGACCATCCCAATGCCTGGTTCTCTCTCTCTTGCAGCAAAGCCCGAAGGATCTCGCCAGTTTCCGGATGGCTTCTCCTTGTTGCATCCACGATATGTTTTCATCGCAACTCGCCCCAACACGTTGTGTACAAATGCGTCTTCTCTAGGATTGCGCAATACTGTCTCCAAAGCCCAAAGCCGACGTGACTTGCCTTCGACTCCTCTGCAGCGTCGCGTTGTGTTCCAAATCATTCAATCCGGTAAGATTCTGCTCTCCAACATAACGTGTACTGCCTGCTTTGAATCTCCTTGCAGCTACTGAGCCCAGCACTTTTAGATAGCACGCAAATTGGATTTGTAAGCTCACTGCCGACTGCAGAACTGGCAATGTCTGGTAGAATGAAAAAACGCACAAATTTCCCACAGATATCTTACTATCGGATCTTGTGTAGTGTCAAAAGCGGCACACAACAGATCTTCTCCCGTCCAACATCTAACATCTTTCACTAATCACACGTGCTGACATTTGCACAAACGGGCGGAGGATTCAAAAAGAACATCAGCAGCAAACAAACAAGATAAACAACTGTACAAGACACAGCACCGCGGTCTTACGTGGTCAAACGGTAAAACTGTACAGAAAAACAGATGAAACAAGAACGAAAGTGACGGATGAGCATGTACAAGCGGGCGAAAAAACATCGCAAGCCCGCGTCTGGACGGTGCTCGCCTGTGAACAACGAGTGGTTGCTGTTGGAAGGTGGCAGGGTGCAGAAGAGCTCTCTCAGCTCCGAAGCATTCTCGCGGGTGTGGAGCATGACTGGTTATCTACACCAAACTTGCACATACACCAACTGACGCATGCTCGGTTATTTTTCTTGTTTCGCAAAGACGCGAAAGCTGCTCCAGCATTATGTCCTGCGACGGTAAGTCAAAATGGTCGCATCAAACAAAACGGTTCTAAGGTTTGTGCAACATTATCTGGAACAAATAATAAAATCATGCCTGCTTGGCTAAAAACGTTTGATGGAATGTTGTTCAAATACTTAGAAACACGTAGCTGCAAAAAGCAGTGTTGGAACATAGAACAAAGCAACATGCAAAGCATTCAATCAACTTCCGTGGAATGCTCAATAATGCAGCCAGAGTGAACTGAGACCGAAAAAAACAGCGGTGACTACTTGCTAGACTCCGCGTAACTTGGAGGTTGCGAAGGTAAGAGATGCTGCCTGCACCATGAACAGTCCAGAAGCCTTGATGCATGGACTTGCGAAGGACCAGTTGCAAGCTGAACCAATTCAGAACCAGAAGTGGCTAGAAGCTCTTTAAATCGCAACAAAAACTTACTCAAGAATGCTAATCAGTAGTTTCTCAATTTATCCGTGACTGATACAATTTTCAGATGCCATGGTCGGATGCAAGAAAAAATAGTCTTACATGGACAGTGTGTGTTGACCATGGAAAGCTAAGAGAGCCCTCTTTGCATCAAACAACTCTTCTGAAGAAAGCTGCATTAAACGGAGCTTCAAAGTAGCACATCATGGAAGCTTACACACATCTTGAAGAATATTTGGAAGGCAATTTAAGTACTTGTATCTCTTGCGTCTACCCATCCACGGCTCGTCTCCCGAAAAAGAAAGTGGAGGCAACTTGCCTCTCTCCTGCAAAGACACGCATTCCCACTACTTCCACCTGGATCGAAGACGGGCTTAGAGGCAATAGCTTCGTTTCTTTTGTGGTCGCTGCCGACACTTCCGAAGATTTTGCAGCAGCTGCCGAAAACGGATTGCCCCAGGATATTGAAGCTCTCTGCCCCGATGGCAGCAAGGAACAGCTTCAACGCCTTGGTTGATTCCACATCATGTCTCCAACCAACAGGCTTTCCAGAGCCTTGAGTTCTTTTATCATCCCTCATAAGTGAGCCCCAAGACTCACTTCCGTGACATCATGCCCTGTTCAATGGCTTGGACTCAACATCCATCAGGTTCTCATTTCCTCATAAGTTACCTCTCCTTCTGAAGTTGCGGAAGCTCGGAGCGCTCATCATCTGTCAGGTCGGACTCATACAAAGGCTTTTCATAGTCAAGACTCCCACTCTTCTGGGATAACGTCACGTGGAAGCTCTCTCTATGTGTGCAATGGTGCTTATTGAAGTCTCCGCTCAAGAAAGAAAACAAGTGCACGAGCACAGAAAGCATCAACACCGTCTATTTTACGCTCGGCAAGCTTTCGGCTTGTAAAGATTTTTAATGCACCTGCTGGCTTTCACCACTAGATTTGAGACACTGGATCCAGTCTGAATTTCTGGCTTGGTGACATTGTTTAGCAACACAGTTTGATGAGATGATGAGATGTTACTTTGGATTGCACTTGGAAATGGCAACGCCTTGCAAGAATGAGCTTTCGGTTCTCATCATCAAAAATGCAGACTGGACTGGTCCGCGGGAGAGGTGGGTTCAGGGTAGCGAAAAAGACCGAACGACTGGAGCAACAGAACCCTTGGCAAAGCACTGCTGTTCA
>CAJNJA010068463.1:190-22229 GCA_905231915.1 Symbiodinium necroappetens
CTCCTACTACAACAACAACTACTACTACTACTACTACTACTACTAGTACTACTACTCCTAAGGGTTCCTGCCTCAAAACCCTGTTCGAATCACTAAGGCCCCAATATTAACCGGATCAGGTTGAGCTCATCAACGACTTCGTAGCCCAGGGCTACGGCATGCTGACTTTGGGCAACACCGAGGTTGCTCCGGGCACTGGGATAGTTCGTGGCTGTACAATCGTGGTTTAAACAGGGTTTGTAAGGCTTACTGGGAACTCAGAGGGCTTGATAGGGTGTTTCGAGTACCTGAGTACCTTATAGCAAGGGCTTGATAGAGGTTTGGTGAAGTTATGGGTCCAAAAGACAGCGCCTACTGCTCCGGGTCTGAAATCATTGCCCAGTCGGGAGTTCTTTCCGAGTGTCGGGCTGAGGGTTTCGGGTTTTGGGTCCAGGCCGCATTATCATTGCTGTTGCCATTCCTATACCTCAGAGTCTTCTTCGGTCTTTCGGCCCGAAAATGCATCGGGCAGCGCTGCACGCGGTTCCAGAGAGAGCCTTTTCTGCTGATGGCACTTCGTTACATGCTTCGTTGCTAGCACCTGCAGCAGAGGGTAGGTAGCCTTCCGTCCTTCTGCCTCTTGTTGTCGTTTGACATCCTAGCTTCACAAGTGCTTCCGGCAGAGTACTAGGTTTCTCGACGGCAGGATGCTTAAGGAGTTGCTCTCTGAAGCAGATTTCTCCGTGTGCTGACTGACATGCGCAGACAAGCCACCGGCACGAAGGACTGAATGCGCTTGAAGCTAGCACTCCCCTTGTTCGGAACTCTTTCTCGTGAGTGTGAGCCCCTTGTGTGGTTTTGCATCAGTTTCCGGGTGAGGGCAATGGATTGTGGAAGCACCATCTGTTTGAATCTGATAGCACAACGCAACTTAGTAGAGATAAGGCACCTAGCAGTTTGGATCGAGCAGCGGCTTCTGTAGAGCCTCAGTGATAAACATCGTTAGAAACTACCATGACTCTGACTTGTTTTTGCGAGAGTCGATGGTGATGGGTCATTCTGTTACTGCTACTGCTGCCACTGCTGTCGCTCCCGGTGCTTCCAGTGTTAACACGCGTGTCTTCCTTGCTCCAATGCCCAAAGCTGCAAACATGATTATTTATTGCTGGCAGGTCATGAAGTTGAATGATGCTGAACCAGTCCAAAATGGGACCATTGCCTGCATCGGCGCTGGCACAGGCGGGCAAATGTGAGAAACGGTCATGAAATTTTTCGGTACCATATGTAACAAGAGCTCACCCTCTCCAGCGGGACCCGTACCTTGTGTCCGAAACGCAGCCCACACGACAGAGCCCTCACCGACTGGTGGTCTACTCTTAGATCGTGGCAAAAATGTCTCAACAACGAGTTTTGTTGTGAAATGCTATGTACTGCTTGAGGCCCTGCATTGTGCTGCACCCTTGAGCTTCAAGCTAATCTCTGAACTCTGCAGCTTTGCCAGGATATCCTCAACCAACATATCGCGCGATACACCCACAAGAACCCCATTAGCATGATATTGAAGCCCGAAAGCTCCACAGAGTGCATTTTGAGTCGAAGACCCGTGTTTGGACATTAACGTCCTGCAGGCCTGGGACAATGCTTCCTGGTGGCCGACACTCAGACAGGTGAATACACCTGCCACCCCAGTGAAGGACCCTTGGATAGGGTGTTCCTCATGTTTGTCGAGTCACCAGATATCATCAGCACTGTTAGCGGCGATGTTGTTGTCTGTCATCGGCTCTTTCCTTCGTTCTCTTCAGCATCGTGGTCCTTGTCTGCGATCCACCCCCCCCCCCCACAGCACTTTCCTAGCCACGAATTGAACAATCAGAATCACCGACACAACGACGAGAGGACCATTTCCATCACGACCATCACCAGCATCGTAACTAAAGACCCTGAATCTTTAATGAATCCTCAAGCCGAAACCCAAAACCCCGTAAACCCCATAAGCCCCAAAACCCTACAAAAGCCATGGAAGCGATAAGCCGCATAAGAAGCTCCAGAAGCAGAATATGAATATTCCCTAAACCCTTTAAGCCCTGTATCCCGTACGCCCTAACAGCCTTACAAGACCTAAACCCTACAAGCCCTGTCAGTCCTGAGAGCCCTCACAGCCCTACAGTCCCTTCACCGGGGTCCTTGTTGGGTACAAGTTTACAATTTTGTTATAATCAAAACCGATAAGGATTAAAAATGATCATGCTTCATATTGATCGGGTAAAAAAACAGGTTATCCAATATAGATCCAACAGGGAACCCGTCACTCTCAGAGGACAGCACGGGGAGTTTGGTCCCCGCGGGGCCGGTAGCGACGAGCTGAAGCTGGAGGTCCCTCCCAGGGGGGAGACTCTCGGAACCTAAGAACCGCAAGAGTCGTGGGTCCCAGCAAATCGGTTTAGGGTTTAGGGTTTAGGGGTTTAGGGTTTAGGGGTTAAGGGTTTAGGGGTTTGGGGTTTGATACTCGTATTCATCGTCTTTTCAGTCTTCAGACTTTCCAAAGGATGGCCTCTTCAAGATCTGGTGCCTGAGCCCAGTCGGCAGCTTTGTGCAGACCTGGCAAGCGGGATTCAGCACTGGTCTCTTGTGAAAGAGAGGCCCTCGACCCCCGGCTTTATCTCTTCAAACCCCAAAAGCTGCGAAACTGGAGAAGCGAAACCCTGAAGCCAAAGCCCACAAGCCGACGCCCGGTGCCCCAAATCTCACGCCACGCCAGCCTAAACAAGCCTTCGTGCCCTAACGCCCTGCGCCCTACACTCTCAACCCGAAGCCCAAAAATCCCAACAAAGTCGAAGCCCAAAGGATGCAGCCTCTGACCCCCCCAGATCCGACGCAATAGAAGCTGTAGTAACACTGTAGCAACTGTAGCACAGAGAAACCTGGTCAGGATGACGATGCTGATGATAATCATGATGATATGTTTCCTTTTAACCTGAAAAAGCCTCAATGCATCTACTTCAACCCAGAGCATCGTGGGATGTCCTGTCCCTGAAGCCCAAACCGGAGCCCTCATTCAGTTGCTGAAGTACCTGAAGATCAAATTCTCCAACGCGGGCAACCGCATCTCCACCGAGAGAGTCGTCTCAGGCGCAGAGGGGCCAATCAAGCAGACAGTTGTAGGAATCTCCCCTCCTGGGGTCCTTGTGTTGGGGATCTTTCGGGCATGTACTTCGTCGTTTGGGCTCGTTTTTGGTCTTTGGAGTGGGACTTCGCTGTGCGGTTGGCGAAGTTTGCGGGAACGACTTTCCGAAGCTGGCGATTTAAGGACCCGGTCAAGGGTTTAGGGCTCATAGTAGCCCTGCTTGCAGTGCCCTTTAGAGCTTCTGTATAAAGCCTTTCGAAGCCGTTGTGCACTCTCTGAGTCGGTGAAGCCTTTCAAGTTGGTCAAGACACACTCGGGACTTTTTCGGAGTCGGGAGCTGTGGGGGCTGCATTGCCGTTTCGGTAGTGGGGCGTCTTGGGGAAGCTCGTGTGAAGATAGGCACCGGCATCTGCAACATCTACGAGTTTCTCGCCTACAAGCACCCGCACGACGTGGATGAGGAGGCCTACCCCTTTTTATCTCCTTGAGCGGTTGCTCTTTGAGTGCTTTGTATAGAGTATAGAGCCGGTCAGGTTGCACCAGGGTATGTACGTAAATGGGTGCCTTTAGGATTAAGTTAATGCGTTGAGGGTTTCTCCAAGCCTTCGCTTCGATTTCGTGAGAAAGAGCGAGCAGTGTTGCCGTGCTTCGCATGATCCAAGTTCTCTTAGTACCCAGGAGTTCCTGGAAGGTATAGTTCTAACGGAAGCCCCAAGAAAGCTCAAGAAGGGCAAGGGCTCTTCAATTGAAGGGTAAACACGCAGAACTGCTGCCACCACCGGCACCACCGGCACCACCTCCGCCACAACTGCAAGTACGACTCCCACCAACTACTGCCACCGCTGCTGCTGCGGCGCTGCGGCTGCTGCCGCTACTGCTGTTGTCGTTCCGATTCTGCTGGTTGTCTGCGTTTTGCTTTTGGCTGTTGTCTACCCCACGAGCTTGAGAATCTGAGCATCCCCCCAAGGAGACCTTACAATAGGTTCGTTCCTGGGCCAAACCCTACTGCCTTAAACTGGCCCACACCCTCCATGATCAGCTCGTCTCTTGTGTAGTCTGCCGCAGACATCAAAGCTCCGAGTGATGAGGTGCACGAAGCGCACAACGAGCGCCCGAAGGAGCCAGTGCTTCAGGGCTTTCGGGGGTGGGTTCAAAAGATAAACTCCCTTCTGAAGTACGGTAGCTACAGACGTGAAGGCCACAACGTCAAGCAGATAAGTCGGGGTCATCTCGCTCAACCCTGAGCTCCCTATACTCAAAAACCCCGGACCCCAAACTCTCTAACTCGCAAACCCGCCTCAACTTGTCCAAACCCTAGACCCCCATGGGTTTCTCGAAGTTGGTGACTTGAGGTTTGAACAGCGACGGTTTGACAGCTCGGTTCTGGATGCTCGGGGCTGCAGGACGCCGGAATCATCGCCATGAATGCGAGTCTTGGCTGCCTCAGACTAGCCGTGGTGGTGCCAATGATCCCCTAAACCCTAAACCCTAAAAAGCATCGGCCCTTTGCATCTGTAGGAAGCCCGGGTCGCTCTGTGAGAAGACGATGAAGATCTTTGCTGATGTCCCGGGTCTCAGCTCAGGGGTACGGGAATTGAAATGGATCTGCTTCAAGCTTGCGACCTTCGTGTTGAGGCGTTATGTCAACAACTTTGAAGAGCTTACGCAAGATCTCCGAAGACTTGTGAAGCCCCGTCAGAACCGCACCAAAGCAGTTGCTCTTTATGCTTAGGGGTCTTGGAGGCTCACCCAATGGCAGCAGAATCCTTTGTGGCTTGATCCGTTGACACTGGTTGAGTTGCCTGGTGCCAAAACCGACAAGGATTCCGCCAACTTGTTGAGCCTTAATTCCAAAGCCCCAAGCCCTAAACCCCAAAAACCTCAAACCCAACACCAGAAGCCCTGAACCTACAGCCCCAAACCTTAAACCCAAAGTCCATTCTAAGGCCTACGGTGCTCAATGCGCGACCTTTGCCCTCTATGTGCAGCCCTTCGGAGGTCGGGAGCCGGGGCCTTTTATGGGCTTAGGCTCAGGGGCTCTGGGCCCGGATCCTTAAATGAGACGCAGGGGTTTAGGGGTTTAGGGTTTAGGGTTTAAGGTTTAGGGTTTAGGGTTTTTAAGATCTCATTTTGGGGCCATGTGGCGCCATGATGTTTCCCGGCGCCCTGAGCAGTGTGCTCCTGCGGGGCCACCGGCTGTAGAGCTGTGAGCGTTAGATCGCAAGCTAGGAACTGTCCAGATGCGTTGTGGGTAATGCTGCTGCCATTCAGGCCTTGAGTATGTAGTACAGTCGCAGTGCAGTATTCTACTAGTGCTGTAGTTGTACAGTAGAAGTACAGTAGTAGTACGGTATTCAGACCCTTGTAGTAAGTTAGTGGAATCCTTATCGAGGACATTCCTATCGAAAAGGTCCCACGTGGCTTTCGTGGGGTTTAGTTTGCTTGGGACTTCCGGGATATGGTGCAAGCCTGAGCCGTTTGAGAAACACAGTTTCTCGGCATGGCCCGGTCCATGCAAGCAGTTTGCCAGCCCCACACTAGAATATGGAGCCTCTGTTTACAAGTCCCATGGGAAATAGCACAGAAGCATGCTGCCAAAGATAGACTATAGGGGAACCTTAGATCCACTGAGACCGCTCATCCCGGAGCCCGACTCCTGCAATATCTTATGCCCGGCTGCTGAACTCAAAACCCTATGCCCTAAGCCCTAAGCCCTAAACCCAAAACCCGAAGGGCCAGCCCGCAAAACCGGTAAACGCCTAAACCACAAGCTGCCGCACACTGTGCGCCTCTTGTAGACTTCACATTGACATCAAGTATATGTGGGGTTATTCTCTAAATTAGGGTCCCTTTTGGGGTCCCTTCTATGAGGGTGCCGCACTCTATTGGGGACTTAGAGAACACCAATGTGAGTACTTCCCAGAGTGGGTCTGAAGTAAGGAATCCGGGGGTTGCGTAGATCCCCGGAGCCGAGAAGCGGTTTAGGGTTTAGGGTTTAGGGTTTACGGTTTCCCAAACCAAGCAAATTCACACCCCCCGAAGTCTGTTCAAAAAGCTGCCAATGCAACTCCAATTGCCAAACCCCAAAGCCTACCCCCTAAAGCCGAATCCCATGAACAAAGATCGGGGTCACAGATCCTACTCCGAGTCTCAGCAGCACTCGACGCCAAAATCCAGACCATGAAAGATTGAATCCCAAACGAAATCTGAAAGCAGAAAAGAAGGCCATGATAAGCTCCCGGAAGCCCCAGCAATAGACCCGAAGCCAGGCATCTACATCACCGGCGGTGTGACGAAAAAGATGCGGGATTGGCTATTGAAAGAGGGCTCTTTCATGAAAGCCTACTACGACAAAGGCCAGTCCGCCTTGATTGATTTAGGGCTGAGAGCACAGGATGTAAATTTGAGTGCCTCGGGTCGCTCCACAGAAAAGGTGTTTGCCAAAAGTCAGAATTTGTGAGGCAGGGCTTAAGTTGACATTAGGGTGTTTGATGGCTCCCTTTGAAGACTTGTGAGTGCCTTGTTGGGTTTGAGTATGTGGGGGACCTGTCATAAGAACCTGCGTCACTAGTGTGTCATGGAAGAATCCTAGCAGTAGCAAGCGTGACCGTCCGGACAGCAGAAAGACTGATGTGGTAGTGGAGACCAACAGGTGACACTCACGCGGCAACTAGATTTGATAGTGTGTAAATCGGTACACAATGGATACATCAGTTTTGCACAACAAATCGCTAAATAGATCAGACACAGACACAAGACATCACAATACAATAAGCCCCAACATTGATAAGCAGATGCACAAATAGGTTGAACGAATAGACAGCGTCATAGTTTGTGTATATACATCTATATACACAGTCATATACGCATACTAATCGGGCTCCTGGCGTCTCTCTGTGCGAGCGTTTCCTTCGGAGGCTGGTGTACTCTTTTCACGCGTAGCGGGTCTGTGCCATTTTGCTGAGGTTGGGCATACGCAGGTGGTTTCCAACCAATCGTCGCAGTCCTGCTAAGCCTCCTCTCCCTTGCCGAAGTGGTCAACACCCTCGTCATCATCATGGCTGCCATCAGCAGAATCGTGCTGACTTCTTGTGGACCCTGGCATTCAGATTCTTCGGTGGTATGGATGTTCTCAGTTTTTCTGTTGTCAAGACTGCAGTCGTTACGGCTGACCCTGGCACATCGCAGCAGACTTAGAAGCAGTTACGCAGAGCCCTAAACCCTAAACCCTAAACCCTAAACCCGAAACCCTAAACCCAGAACCCTAAACCTCTTTATAAGCCCTAAACCCTAAACCCTCAAATTAGAGCCCTTGATGACAGGTCGGCTCACTCCTGTGCTGAACCGTGTGCCGCTGATGATCGTCGAGGGAGACCCTCTGTTTCAAATGGACCCGAACCCCTATCCTGTGAGCTTTGCAGGACTGTTGGGTTTAGGGTTTAGTTTAGGGGTTTAGGGTCTAGGGTTTAGGGTTTAGTTACTTTGAACAGAAAAAGCCTACGCCCCAAACCCTCAAATCTCAACCCCAAAACCCTGTCGCAGAAACAAACTTGGACCCGCATCCCACCTGGAGGTCCTGGTACAAGGTTACGACCTCTTTCCATTAATATAGGGGCCTCAAGAATTACCTATTATACTAGTTTGGGGTTCCTTATTCTGTTTGATTAAAGTATAATATACCCCCCCAAAACCCTATTCTGATCATTTGAGGCCCCTATATACATTACTGAGTCAAGGGGGTTTCGGTCGGAGCCGTGGTCCCGTCCGTCTTGCACAGCCTTTCATATAGGGGCCTCATGGGTTGTATCTGTAACAGGGTTTTGGGTTTAGCGTTTAGGGTTAAGGGTTTAGGTAAATCATAAGAACAGGCAATTCTGCCGTAAGGAATGGTCTTGCCTCGTATTTTAGGCCCGCCGTATTGCTTTACCTAATCCGTGAGCCCTTGCTCCTTGTTCTGCACCGCTGGCACCCCAGGCCAAGCAAACTGGATCTTAGCCTGAGCACTCCCCGGCCCTAATGCCCTAATCCCAAGCCCTGAGCCCTAAAGCCCAAGCCAAAGGACGACATGGGCCAACGAGGAGCCCACTTGCGCGCAGTGATGCTCCTCAAGCAGGAGATCAGGGAACAAGCCCGACGAGCCCTGGCCTGATAATTAGTATTAATCTCTCCTTCTTAGTCTCCACCTTGTCAGAATTGATGTCTCGTTATAGTCTCCATAGAATCGAAGGTTGATATACCCTTCCCTATACTGTGCCTTAAAGACCCGAATTCGAATCCCCGAACTCTAAGAGCATTGAGGCCGTTATGTGAGGGATGCCACCTATCGGGTGTTTCTTAGCCGTGGCACTTTATCGAGCGTTCTTCTGAACTTGGGCTGCTTTTGAGGCACCAAGAACGCATTGACGTGTAGTCCCGTTACGGAGACGTCGGTGGAAGTGGATTAGCGCGTCTCCTACAGGGGTGGTCAGGCTTAACTGGGACGATCTAGGCAAGCTAGCTAGCAAGCACTTGAGAGGAAAGCTTCTTGCGTTTCGTGCTCGTTGCCACTGTCGTGGCAAGGCACCCTGATCCCTAACCCGAAACCCCAAACCCTACACCCTAAACCCTAAACCCGAAGGGCCAAGACCCGAAACCCCACAAGCCTAAACCGAGGATTGTTCGACACACTTGATTTCAACCACGATGGCTTGCTCTTCGTGAGCGAGTTGGAAGGCTTGTTTGAGATGCCTGGCCCTGAGTTCATGGACCTTGTGACTCCTACATTTTAGTGTGTGTATATATATATATACACGTATATATACACGTATGCATACATACATACATACATACATACATACATACATACACACACACATATATATATATATATTCACATACTATATGTCATATATCATACATCATGTATCATACACCATATATCATCTACGATATATCCTATATGATATATGATATATGACATAGGATATAGGACATATTATGTATGATATATGATGTATATATATATATATATGGTGCCACCCCCCCACGTACCTACCCCTTTCCTGTGTTTCCTGTTCAGGTCTCTCCCACACAGTCCCAAAGCCGCGAGATCGTGCTCTCTCACACACACACACACACACACACACACGCAGAGTTCCCAGCCGCGAGATCGCGCTCTCCCACACAGTCTCAAAGCCGCGTGGCTCCTATGCGTCCAAAACATTGGAAGCTCTCAGCACTTTCGCACGCCAGGATGCTCAAAACCATGAGAGGTCCCAATGTTTTGACGTTTTGGGAGCCCAAACATCCATGTAAGGTCCCAATAAGACCAAGAAAGCCAAGGTTTTATTGGTTGTATTCAGACCTTCCCTGGTTTTGTGCTCCTAAACCTTCAAAACATTGGGACCTCTCAGCATTTTCGCGTTCCAGGTCGCTCAAAACCATGAGACGTCCCAATGCTTTGGGCCCCCACATCCCCAAAACACCGGGACCTCTCCACACTTTCTCTCCACACTTTCGCACTCAAAGAAGTCCAGAACCATGAGAGTGCTCAATGTTTTGGGACCCCATACCAACAGAACCTTGGCACGCTCTGCACCTCTCTGCACTTGGGCTCTCCCATATGACTAGCTAACGGATGTTCAGTGAAATTTTCGACTACGACCAGCTCTTGCTTTACCAAGCAAAAAGAAAGCTTCAGATTGGCATTCGTTTAACATTTCGTGTTCACATGAACCTGAAGCAATATTTTTTGTTTACATAACACTGCGTTTTTCCTGGTACTAAGATATTGTCCTGGTTCAATTGTACTCGAGCACTAAAATGCTGAAATAGCTTATCTGCACATTTAGTCAATAGGCAGTCATATGTAACATATACTTAACCCTGGTGTTTTCGTAATATGATGTCGCGTATCATTTGCACATAGCACTTGTTCAAATACGTCATAATTACTACTCCAATCGTACTTATTGAGCACTAAACCTCTGTTTGGCGGAATACTCGTTTGGTATTTGAGTAGTGATGGCTGCATGTTCGCAGGTATGTCGCTCATTGAAACTCCAATATTGAATGGGTCTTGTTTAGCATAAAGTATTAACGTCGTATTCAGGCGGTGCAACACTTTTATGGGCTTGTACAATAGTTAAAGCTCATCTAAACACTATTTTGATGCCCTCTTGATGTTCTGTGCCGAGTTTTTTTGCTTATAGTATGTAAGTATCATACTATCTAAACGAAACCTGTAGGTATTCATTCTATACCCATCGAACATGTGATGTTCACATACAACTTAATCAATATTCCATTACTATATGCTTCATTTCCATGAGAGCGCGCCCAGCAGCTATTTCAGCGCCTAGATATTTCACGAATACGTAAATAATGAGGTTTTCGTAATGTCCCAGTTATGCATACAGCATTCCATGGCTTAGTCGCTAGTTCATGCTTTTGCACATTCACATGTTTTTTCCCCGGTATCTCTTCTCAGTGAAGGAAGTGATAATCACTACTGAACAAACAGCTAGCGCTTAATTCTTACGGCGTGGTCGGTTTTCTGTCTCTTTGGTACTACTGCACCGATTAGCTGTTCCAGTTTTCATGAATGTTACATTTCATGAATAATATCTGAATGCTGCATGCTGCGTGGCTTGAGCAGGAAGGCAGAACAACATGAACCACTCAACAACAAATATTAACCTGATATTCATTGGGCATTAGTTCTAACAGAAGCAATGGCAGATGTATCGCCATTACTCTTTGACTGTGAAGCGATAGCAGATGTAACGCCATTACTGTTTGACTGTGAAGCCGCAGGGACTGGGTCAGAAATGATACCTTGCGAGCAGTACAGGGAAACATGCGAAACGGAAGTCACCAGCGCCTATGCAGGTGAAGTTCTGCAGACACACGCCGGTGGTATAAATACACCAAACAGGTAGGTACGTCAGGGGCGGGGGTAGCATATATATATATATAGATGACACGGCAGTATATTATCTGATATGATGTGACATCATATCATATTTCATTATTATCTTACATTCTATGGTATTTATTCTGTGACTCCGAATGATTCGAACAGGGTAGCTTCAGGGCTCTTTGAGCTTGCTCTAACGGCAGCTATAAGGGCTGCTTTCGCGGTTGTATATTGCGTATGCAAATCCTCGAGTTCTTTCACAACATATAGTAGCAGCAATGGTTAAAAGTGGCGAAGTATAATGAGATGACGTTTGACACTATACCGGTGCAGACAAAGGGCGTGTATATATGTACATAGAGCATGTGCGACATACGTTAGTGTGTAGCCGTCCCTGCTTCATTGAAACGTGCCCCTCCTCCTGCTCCGCTTTTCCGGACCGGCAGCTGTTGATTTCGCAGTCTGTCGCGGCACACTTAAAGTGTTCCTGGTTCAAAAATGTACAACTACCGTAACTCGAACGATGTTGTTGAGAGGCTCGAAAACTTTGCCACCTTCAAGGCACACTTCTGCCTCGAACCCCAGTAAAGCCCCCAACGCTCGGCCCAGCCTGTCGTGGCATGCACAGCCCGGGGCCCCTGCCGATCGAAAGGCCATGTGCCTTCGTTGCTGTAGCACCCGGCTACGAAGGCGATAGAGAAGTTTTATCTGGAGACTGAGATTGGCCCGGATCAAACTGTAGGGTCACTCTCTACCAAACGAAAGCTGAAGCTGAAGATTTCAATCCGCTGAGGTCCGGGACAGTAGGCCGAAATAACTTCGAGCATCAGTCTCCTGCATTCACTGTGCACCCAAGGTTTTCCAATTATCCAAATCGAGCCGTTTAGTATGGAAGATGTGGTTGAGCCCACAATCCCTTGAATTCCCTCGCTGACAGGGCCGGAGACAAGGCTGGCAAGCACAGGCAGGACAGAGTGTGTTTCAGTTTCAGGCTTTAGGGTTTAGGGTTGTGGGCAGCAGGGGATGTCGTCGATTTTGGGCTCGAGGATTTTGCATGTTGTGATGGACGACTTAGGTCACCCAGTCGGATAGCATTGGTAACAGCTGTTTGCAGCAGTAAAACTGTATCAACATAAGGCACGGAAACCCAAGAGCCCAGAATATAACCCTCGGCCCGAAGCTCTAAACCCCTACTCTGTACCCTAAACCCTCAACCCTACATAAATCCTAAACCCCTAACCCCTAAACCCCTAAACCCTAAACCCCTAAACCCCTAAACCCTAAACCCCTAAACCCCAAAATCCCTAAACCCTACAGCAAAAGAGGCTCGACCTGGCGCGACAGCTGTTGCAGGAGCTGGACAGCAATCGTGATGGCGGGGTGCCCCAGAGAAGCCCCTGAGGTTTTGGTGTGCTATCGGATTTAGGGTTTAGGGTTTAAGGCTTAGGGTTTAGGGTTTAAAGTTTAGGGCTTAGGGTTTAGGGTTTAGGGAAGCCTAAATACTTTCCAAAACTATTCCTTAGATTTTCCATGTTATTCTCGCAAAGGACCCCCCAAAACCCCGTTCCAATTTCTATGGCCCCTAGATTAGAAGACCTAGAGCATCGATTTAGGGATGGAGTCTTGAACGTAGAAGCATGCTCAAACGAACGGTTTTTCTAATAAGGGTTACTCAGAAAGCTTCTGCAAGGGTTGCCGATCAAGTTTCAATGCCTGTGGGTTTCGTTGCCTCAGAAACAGCGTCAGTTCTCTTAGCCCTTAACCCAAGATCCTATCAATCCTGTAGGCCCGTGCCCTCTTTTGTCCTTTCCGCCCCGTGAGCCCTATCAGATCCATCTGATAAGCCGCCCCGAAAACCCTGTGAGTTCGTGCAATTCTACAACCCTACATGCCCCATGCCTAGACACCCTACACAGCCGAAATACTAAACCCCTACTCTGTACCCTAAACCCTAAACCCTACATAAATCCTAAACCCCTAAACCCTAAACCCTAAACCCCTAAACCCTCAATCAAGCAACCTCTTCTGCAAAAGGGCATCTCGACTTCGAAGAGTTCTTGAAGGGGTACGCAAAGCTGCCCACGAAGATGATCTCTGCCACTGGGCAGCCGGGCCTTCTGGGGGTGTAGGGGTTTAGGGTTTCGTGTCTGCTTGTTTTGGAGGATTAGAGCTTGGAGATTTGTAGGTTTAGGGCTGGATTTCTTTTGTGGGCTTGAGTTGCGTCACATGAGGGTGACCACCTATGGACAGTTCAGGAGAGAAGCCGATGGAGAACTCGATGATACCCATATTTATACTTGACCCTCTAAGCTTTGTGATGTGTCTTTGCAGACTTTCGGTCTTTTCCCTGGAGTTTGCAATTGTCGAGCACTGGGTATGTGCGATCTTCCCTGCAAATTGTGCACCTGCGGACTCAGCATGTGCGATGTTTCCTGAACATTGTGTGCTTCGGTTCTGTGGTCCGGGGTACGGGTGGGGCGGGGGATAACGTCGGGTTTGTGCATCTACCTGTCCAGATCCCCAAAACCTTTTCGCATCAGGCTCCCAAGATCATTCAGGTGAAATTCAGGCTTTCATGCTGCTGATGATGCTGATGCTGATATTGATGACGGGGTCAGTGATGATAACGACGATGATCCAGACTCAAAGCAGGCCTACAGCTTCGGTAAAAACTAGTTAGTAGCCCGAAAGCCGCCGATGTTTTGGACCTTCTGCGGCTAGTGAACATGCCTCCCTTACCATGCGCGGGAACGTGCTGCGAACCTTGTAGATTGCCTGCCGATCTGCAGGAAACTTCTTCCGAGTGTGGGAGCTAGACCATGCAACAGGCTGAACCATCCAGAACTGCTTTCCCTGGGCATGCTTGACTACACAGTAGCTATGCGGCGATGGCAAGCAAGGGATCTGTCTAGCTTGCCTTGCAGGCCCCATGGTACGCAGGGTCGAAAAGCGCTTAGGTCTACATAGGAGCTTGAGCAAACCCCGCCCCCCGTCCTTGGAGACCCCACATGGTGATAGGGGAGAGACGATGATGATGATGATGACCGTTGTAAAACCGTGATGATTGCAAGTGCGACAGTGATGCTGACGATGATGATGGCTGCGATGGTGATCATGATGATGGCGATGACGACCTGATGATGATGGTGATCTTGATGATGATGATGATGGTGATGAATGAGGAGGATAAGCATGATGGCTTAGCACCATGACTAGCATGCTCATGCTGACAACCGGCCGTTCATTGCCGTTGTACTACTTATCTACAGTTGTTGCGGTTTTTGTCTTGTCTCGTCACTAAGAAGGCTAATTCTGAGTCTCCCACATGTTCCCGGAACTGCGCATGTGGCATTTCCTAGACTAGCTGAAGCCTAAGAGCACCTGGAAGCTTTGTGAAGACTCTTATATACACAGCAAGATATCCCACCTCTGGCACTATGACGTACTCACGAACACCCTAGTCACCAGTCGAATTATTCAGGCCCCTGTCTATTGGAATCATGAGACGTTCACCCGAGGAGTCGCCCTTCCTCCACCGAGAGAGGGAAGAGCAAAAGGCTCCCCCAGGGCTCTTCATACTTAGAATGTTGCTTGCAGCCGGGAGATGCTCTACTAAACGCGTAGTTAGACTGGTTTTTTGGTGTGCAGTGCTGGATTTATTTGGGGCCTCTACGATGATTTTCAGAAAGACCTTGGGGACTTCAGACCAGAACGAGGGCATCAGTGAGCCCTGTGTATGATTTGACTAGTTCTCTAAATTAGGGTCCCCCCTTAGCTCCCCAATATAGCACGGCACCCTTATAAAAAGGACCCCGAAAGGGACCCTAATTTAGAAAACTACCCATTTGGCTTTTCTGTAAAGCTACACAGGTCGACCTGAAATCCTGAACCGACTTCGAGGTTCAGGAGTTCGGGATTAGGGCGTGAGAAGACCTGTACAAATCCGAGCAATGATGGTAGAGCTTGGGAACTTCGGGTTCAGGTAATTACAGCGATCCCCAGAAAGTGGAACCTGGGTTTAGGATGATTTGTGCTAGGATCCCCTGTGCTTTACCGTAAGGCCATGAGGATTATAATGTTCCAACTTTATGGCTTCTACTCGAAAACTATTCCTGAGGGTTCCCTATTGTAGCTATGGTATGATGTGCCCGAAAAGCCCTGTTTGCCGTTTCAGTCTCGGAAAGCAGGAGCCGAAGATGGATCGCACGCAGCTGGTGTCTCCGCCGGACCGCGGCAACGACGTGGACAGCCAGGCGGCCTTGGCCAAGGCCGGTCAGGGCTTCTTTGCTTTGCTTTGGCTCGGTTTTGGGGGTTGCAGGTTTTGGCTGGCTGTCGCATGTGCCCATCGTTGCATGGTAACTGTGTCGGTTGCATTGACGGTGATGTCCATGAAGTCCTGTTCTGTCGAAAGAAAGAACCATTCAGATTTTGGACACGTGGCGAGCAGGTGTCTCGTAGCGCAGTCCATTTTCGTGGCTTTGGCTTCTGCTGGTTGAGGTGATAGCATCTGCAGGACTTGCAACGACATCCAAGTTATTCTCATTTGTGCTGCCGTGCTTTTGGGTGTTGATGATCTGCCTGGGATGTCATGCTGGGACTTCGATGAGCGGACACAAGTCAGGAGCTGCAGAAATACCAAAGCCGCTCGCGCCGGGAGAAGATCGATCCCTTCAAGGCTTGGGTTCTCAAAAACTGGGTTTAGGTTTTAGGGTAGAGGGTTTGGGGTTTAGGGCTTATGGTTGAGGGTTTAGGATTTGAGGTTTAGGGTTTAGGGTTTAGGGTTTTAGGGTTTAGGGTTTAGCGTTTTAGGATTTAGGGTTTTAGGATTTAGGGTTTAGGGTTTAGGGGGGATAGCAAAGCTGGCGCTGATCTTCGTAATGATAGGTACAAGACTACGAAGATACTAAAAGGACGGTGGGTGCCGTCCTTGTGAGACAACGAAAGCAGGAGCCTTATCAACGGTAGCTGCGCCCGAGATATGGTAAGCATGCTACGGATAAGAAGTGTAGCTTCGTGCTGACGATAGCAACCGGCTGTGATCTAGCAGCACCAAGAAGGCAACAGGCGCAGGAACAACCCCACCTTCAGGACGCCAACGCTCCGGTTTTCCAGACCAGGACTCCTGTGCACTTTCGAGGTTGTGGGGTTCGAGATTAGGGTCGTTGGCAGATCGGCTTGGATGCCTGGAATCAGAGAATGATGATCATGGTTCAAGACAGTCACCGCGAGAAAGCTAGTGATGGTGAAAATGAAGGTGCAGATGACGGTTAGTGTTGCCGCTGTTGATGACGATGGTGCTGGTCATCATGAAGAAATGCTGACGATGTTGACATTTCTGTCGTTGGTCATCATGCCGACAACATAGGCACCGGTTGCAGCGGTTGCCGCCGTTTCTGCCACTACTGATCGAATCCCTGACCGCTCTTGCTTCAAAAGGCAACGGTTAAAGACATCAACGATGCACTTACCACTTTCGGAACATCTCATTTCTGCAAATTTTATTGTTTTTTTTCCGGTGCTGTTCTTGTTTTCGTTTTCATTCTTCCTCGAAAGAGCTTGTTTTACATGTCATGGAAGTCAGCCATAAGCTAGCGTCGAAGGCTCTACAAGCTCCTCGCGGATCACGACCGCACCAAGGAGGAGCTAAGGGCTCCAGGGTGTTTTGGGGGACAGCCGGCCTTCAGCCCGAACCCCATCGAATATAGAAGCCTAAATAAATACCAATGATATTGTTTTGGGCTCCTTATTATAAGTATACTGTCAAGGAGCCAAAAACCCTATTCTAAGTATCAAGCAGTAGGGCTGGAAAAAGTGAGTTTGAAGAGGTGCTTGAAGGTTCAGGGCTTTGGGTGGGTGGTGTTGGCTATGGTGTTTGGATTTCAGGATATGGGTACCTCTCAAAATACGGGCCCCTTTTTAGGTCCCCAATATAGTACGGCACCCTGAAAAAAGGGACCCTAAAATGGGACCCCCTAAACGAGAGAACTACCCATATGGCTTGTGCTGGCTTGATACAGGGTCATTGGGCCAGGTGCGGCGGGGTTTTCAAGGAGGGCACCTCTAAAATAATCGCTGTTGCAGGCTCACGTTAGGTAGTTGAGCCATTATTTATGAGGGTCGATCAAGGATGCAAATCAAAGACTTGTTCAGAGTCATTCCAGCAAGCACGCGGGCACCTTTTCTGTTCAGATGAGTGCAAAGGCTGCTGCGGCGGCAGCGAATACCTGCTTGTACTCACTCGTGGCAATGATTAGAAGACGGATGAGAACGGCAGCAGTGGTACACTGATGTGCACCGCAAATGCTACCACTGCGAAGAAAAGCTTGTGACAGCAACAAGGAGGATGATGGTGATCGTGATTTCCCGACTTCGAGATGTCAGCCCTCGACCCTGAACCTTCCCCAAACCCTAAACCCTGAACCCTAAACCCTAAACCTGGGAATTCGGTGACTTCGAAAGAAAACGCACCAAGAATCGAGCCAGGAGTCTTGGGTGCCGCGAATGTATTGGGTAAGCAACTCAGGCCCGGCCAGGGTTCAGGTTTAAGTTTTGGGCCTTGGGGGCTTGATTTTCTATGCCTTTCTCGATTTTTGTTCAGAGGTGTGGAGGTCAGTGGTCAGGGAGTTGGCCGGAAATCGATGCACCCGCGTTCGCAGGCACTTCCCAAGCAGTCGAAAGCATGTGCAAGCCTTCGCAAGCCTTCGCAAGCCTTGCGTCTTGTGTAAGATATCGGCTTCCTGAACCGCCTCATCTCAGAATTCACGGGTGTGGCTGGGAGAGTGGGGAGGGCGATCGCGCACAATTTATGACTCTACTGATGTCGATTCCTGGCTTGTGGCAGGCTAGGGAGTCATTCCACGGCAGCTGGGTCCATGTGAGTCGGGGCAGTCCTGTAAAGCTTTGGAAGGGAGAATACCGCACGAGGCCTGGCCCTGCATGTCGTGGCGGGGGCAAGTTAAGGGAAATCGACGCGTAAACGATCGCAAACGCATTGGGTTGCATGCGATGATATGCTAGTCGAGCTGTCTGCTTTATAGAGTCACTGTTGCGTTTGTCGGGCGATGGGTTTTGCAAGATGGTTGTGTAGGGTTTGTTCGGGAGAATGACTTGCTTTGTCGTGTTTTTTTTAAAGTTTTTTCCAGGCATATGGTGCACACGATGGGGTTCTGACATTCAGGACAAAAAAGAATTGATTGGTGTGGCCGCGTGGCGTGTTTGCGGAGAACGGTCTTCCGGGACGCGGCTCCTGCTGTGGCACAGTGCATAGTCTGCGGTATAACGTTCTATAGTTTGCACAGTCTCCGCTGGAAGGCGACTCCCGAGGGCCCGACCCATGGTAACATCCATCACATTTTGCCATCTTTCGCCTTCCAAAACTCTGAAAAATCGCACCCATACTCGGGCGAAAGTAGTTTTGCTCTTCCCCCTGAATCATGCCATTACTTCGGGGAGAGTATTTTGACCATGCCCCGGAATCCTCTTGAATTCCGCCTGTACTTGAGAAAAAAGCGGTCTGCGCTTCCTGCGGACTTCCGCTAGTGCTTGGCAACATGTTGGCCGTGCTCATGAATCCCGTCAGTATTTGGGGGAAGCCTTGTCGCTTGCATCCCGTCGGTAAGGGTAAGGTATGTTGGCCGTGCACTGGTGGTGTCCTGGTCGTTTCCTGGCGGTATCTTGGTGGTCTCCCTGTGGACTCCTCGTTGTCTCCTGGCTGCTGGTCCTCGTCGTCTCCTGGAATCTCTTGGCATTCTCCCGGTGATCTGTTGGTGGTCTCCTGCTGGTCTCCGTTCGTCGTAGTCTAACTGGTCGTCCTCGTCGTCCTGGTTGTGGTGCTGGTCCTGGCGGTCCTGGTGGTCGTGCTGGTCGTGGTTATTTTGATCGGCTGGTCGTTACGGCTACGGTCGTCGAGGTGCTCTATTTCGCTGTTCGGGCATCATAGAAGGTGCGTTTCTGATTGAGGACAGGCAGCAGCAGCAACCATGAGCATGCCATTCATCATAGCATTGAGCCCCCATGCAGACCCACAGCCACGGAGTCTACCAAGGATTTGGAGTGATCAGCTTCAAGCAAACTACCGCAACAGCAGTAATAGCAGCCACGAGAAAAGTCTTGCAGGAGCCTGGTCTGTCGGGTCGCGAAGATACTGCATGCAGGGTGTATGGTGGCAGTTTCGCAGAACCTGCAACCTTCGAATTCTGGTTGTATCGCATCTGGCTTTGCAACGTTCACGCTCGCAAGTTGACAGGTGGGATCTGTTACCACAGCGTTACTGAGTGACATGGCTGCAAGTGTTTGGCTTCGGAGTTTGCGCCTGTCGGCAGCGAGCTTCTGCCAGAACCCTCCACTCCACATCCTGAGCTGTTCATCTAAGGAATCAGGCGCTAAAATTCCTTGACAGCGAAGATGTGCCAAAAATGTATGTTGAGCAGCTTCCGGACGATGACAAATCGTCGTGCCGGGCTCTCAAAAGCAACGCGCCCCGCTGTACCTGAAAGCATACCTTCCCCACCTCTGAGGCAAGCAGCATCGCTTTCGCATCCAGCCTTCCTTCCGAGAAGGAATTCCTGCACCAGCAACGGAGTTCGCAACCGCCTCATTCGCCTCAGATTCTCCAGATGTCTATGTCCCTTCATTCGCTTGGTATGCCTGATGTTGCAACAAAGGCAGCTCCTACTGAAGACATCCTGTCGTCGCTTGCTTGAGTTTGGAGTATTCGAGGTATAAGGGTTTCGGATAAGGGTCGAAGGGATGTCAGGCAGAAGCATCCTAGGTCCTTTTTTTGGCCATTTCCTAGAGAACTGAACTTGGGTGTTTTGCAGCGGTGTCAGTGTGTGACAGGCTCTGGATGATCGAGCTTGCAGCCCTTCAGAAGAAGGTTGGGATTCTGCACGCAACAGCAGCGTAACTGTTGCAAGGCTGGTGATTCTCCGAAACCGGAAACTTCGAACCTAAGATGACAGGCACGGGAAGGCAGCTCGACGTCTGACTAAATTCTTCCTGCGGGCTTTTCCTGATTGTTTGTACATGTATTCTCGGCATCCAGCACGAGATCGTTTTTCCGTGCATCAAGCGCTGGCGACATGCGACAGTACCCTCGTGCTGCTTTGCTGGCAGCTCCTCGGGCAGCTTGTGAGGTGAGATGAGCTCCCATGCCTAAGAGAAGTATTCCAAATTCCTAGAAACCCAGGCCCTGGAGCTACCTAAATCCAGCAAAGGCATACTCCTAACTCCTAAACGCCAAAAGCCTTGAACATGGGAGACATCTCGCAGGCAAGCGGCAAGAGGTAATTGACCGATCGATTATTCATGACGACTCTATGTGCGATTCTGCTGTGGACAAAATAGGTTCGGCGCAGACAGTATCCATCTGATCTTTTCCTGACGGCTGTCATGCACTTTCTGCGTTTTGGCGTGGCTCGGCATATACGGATTTTGATTGATCCTATTTGGTGCCTTTTTATCTGTTCCTTGCAAATTATAATTTGGTTATCGATAAAATTTGTTAATACCTCCAAAAGACAAATAATATTTAATTCAATACTAATTATAAGCAAATAAACAAGATAATAATAAAATAGTACTTATTGGATATTTTCAGAAATATTCGAAAAATATTCTATTAGATTTTGTTTTTTTAAAAAAGAATATATATATAAGATAGAGATTATCTTGAAGAATTTATTATGAATCATAAGAGAAAATAATAAGATTTTATTTTATTATTATCTTTTTGTCTTCTTTTCGTCTCACGATTTTCTATATCTTCTAAGATTCTCTATTCTATCTTATTTCTCATTATTTATATACCGGTATTGCGTATATTCTTCGCCTTTTTACTCTCTATATATTCCCCACGAACTTTGTACTAATCTTCGCGCTTCCTTGCCACTCCCGATCTTTTGCCTTCGCCGACTCTCGCCTATATCGCCCACCATTCTACGACACTCCCCACGACTTACAATCCCGCGCTCTACAACACTCCCTGCAAACTCGCACGACACATATATGCCCTCGCCCCACTGCGCGACACTCTTTTCGACCCGTTCTCGTCCGCCACCCTCGCCCATTACTCCACGACACTCGCTATGATTCGCGCCCCCAACCATTCCGCGACCACACTCCCAAATTCGCACAATATTCCCCACCACCAAGATACCTTCGGTCGACTCTACGATACTCCCTCCGATTTGCGCCCTCGCTCCACGCCCTCGATCCACGGCACTCCGCGATATGTAAACTCTCGCCCACTACTCCGCGACACTCACTACGACTCGCACCTCCTTAACCACTCCACGACACTCCCCTCAAACTCGCATAACACTCCCCGTAGATGCCCTCGCCCTATTCCGCGACACTCCCTCCGACCTGCTTGCGGCCGCCACTCCACGCCCACGACGTACCTGGCACTCCGCGACGCTCTACACGGTACGCACGGCTTCGACAACAATTTGCGTTTCCACGTTATGGTCTGTAGCTGCGATATTTGGTCGGCTCATGCGATTCCACGACAGACATAGATAATCTTGAATATACTACCTTGATAGAGTGCGGGACATACACAAAATATTTAATTATTCGCTATAGTATTGAATCCCCAATATTTTATTGAGCGGCGTTATGAAGTGAAGGTTAAAATGAAGAGCAAGGACGTTCGAATATGTAGTGGCACGAAAAATTGAAATTCCCAGGAATTTAGAGAGCTCCCAAAATCCCGGGGAGTCGGGGATTCCCGAAATTTCCGGGATTTTGTGGGTTTCGCGCCTCACAATGTTTCCAGCACAAAATCCTCAAAATTTCAAGAATTTCTGGATTTCGTTCTAAGCACTCGCCTCTAAATTTGAAGGCAGACAGCCGCAGGCTCACCAACGACCTCAAAATCCTGGAATTTTTCGTGATTTCGTATCGGCAGTCGTCGTGTGCAAATCCGAAACCGGAACAAGCGTACAACATTTTATAGAATAAATATTCTTCCGTTTTTTTTTTGAACGCACCTTTTTGCAACCGCGATTAAAGGGGGGGTCCAGGTCCCTGTGCCAACT